>WYDI02141428.1:22202-265755 GCA_009867235.2 Psittacus erithacus | reverse complement strand
CCTTTGGAAATAATTCCAATTTTGGGAACTTTAGAGCATAGAATCATAGAATAGTTAGGGCTGGAAAGGACCTTAAGATCATCTAGTTCCAACCCCCCAAATTAAATGGAATTTTACTTAGCATTTCAAAATGGCACTATTAATGATGGCATGGAAATGTTCTTTTTTACACACAGTGGGTTACAGAAACTTACAGAAGGAAATGCTCTTTCTGCTGGAGAAACAGAGATAAGGAAGACATAAAGTCTTTGCAAGTCATTGTTCTGAGAAATTCAGATTTATGCCATATATGAGCGTAGCCAGTAAGTATACTATAAACAGTAACTATTTCTCTTCTACTGGGTGTAATTATTCTCTCCAGTGCAGTTAAAAGAGCCCTCAATATTTTGTAGCCATGAACAGCAGCAGATTCTATGTACAGAATTGCTTTTGTGGTTGGACTGCCTTTAATATTTAATATGATATGTCTTTGTTGGATTTCAGTAAAAATCAGTTTGTAGGAATGACTTATTACTCTTGTCAGTTTGTATCTCCATAATGTTTGCTTGTATGCTTATTCAGTTGACAACAATACCTGTTTCCATTACAAACAAGGGAGAGAGAAGTGGCTTATATAAAGGTTCTTTTGTCCTAGATTTCACGTTAAGTGTATCCTAAAGTTGTAAACCAATTTAGATAAACAATTTATATTGATATATTTAGCTTTTGACTGCTGCACACAGCTGTTGAATTTCTTCCTGTCTTCTCAAGTAAGGCAGCGTTCAGTGGGAGAGTGAGTTTCAGAGTCTGGCTATTGAAAGAAATTCACTTTAGTTATGCGGACAAAGGAAAAAGAAAGTTGCGAACTCTTGTTAAAAAATGATGTTACGGAGTGCTTCTTGTTTACAGAATGTACAGTTGTACCATGTATTACTAGACATTGCAGTTGTGTTTGATTAACAGTTCCTACTCATTTTTCCACTACCTTTGGGGATACCTGTGTTGTGTCTGTTATCACTATTCCCTGCCAAATACGAAAAGCAAAGCATGCACAATAGACCCAGGACAATTGAGCAGAGCTGAATTGGCAGCACTGCAGGCTCACTTCAGGCTGCCTGCCAAGATGGAGAGCAGGGGCAGACAGCTCACCTGAGCTGGCAAGTAGTAGAGTGCAGCGCAGCAGCATGCTGGTGACAAAGCACCTGATGTTTCTTTCCCAGGAACAATGACTTAATGTATTTTCAGTCATTTAAGAAAGAAAGAGAACCATTTCATGCTTCTCATGAGCATCAGGCATCCAGTACAGCTTTTTTTGTATATATGCCTGTAACTGTCTAGGACATACAGGTACTCTGAAGTTTGGTTTTGTTTCATTTATGAGGTCACTGCCTTCCTAATTTGAGCTTTTAGCTAGAATCCCAGATGATATTGAAGAATTATTTCCTCTATTAAAAAACCAGGACTTGCTAATATTATTAATACCGCTGATGTTATCCTTCCTTGGAATGGCTGCTAGGCAGAGCTGGTGGTGCTGTCCAGATACAGCTGCCTAGCAATCTCTGTGGTAAAGTTTTAGACTGGAGCTCTTGGCTAGCACCTCTTCTCATCTGGGTTTTCTTTATTTTATCACCAGACCATGTGTTAAAAGCTATCTCATCCCTTTTGCCTTCAGGAATGCTGGCAAGGGTGGGTGTCACCTGTCAAGTCTGACTTTCTTTAGTAGTTCATCTTAATGGGTATTTTTGCCCTCTTCACTTTTTTTCTCTCTGTTTTTGTTGTTGCTGTTGTTGTACAGGAGAGAACAGAGGCTCTAGTGACTGTGAATAGGTTCCTGCCGTAGTGCCATGGTCTCACTGGACCATGGAGAGAGTCTGACAGGACAAGTGTAGACAGTCAACTTGTACAAACATCCATTGCAGAGATTTCACTAGGAAACACACAGAGAAAAAAGAGATAGTGAACACAAAGGAGTTGTCTTACTCTATTAATACGCAGTAGCAACAGCTGTTTCCTGAGGCATGGCTTTATTTTAATGGAGTAATTTAGACTATTTTGAAAGCATTTGCAATTAACATCAATTTTTTTTGCCACCATGACACTACTTAAGGTACCTAAATGAGAGCCCAAGATATACTTTTATTCTCTGAGTACTCCACGTGCAAAATGCTTTGTCTGACATCTCTTTGCAAGCTCACATGAATGTCTCCTTTCTCTCATTTTACCCCAGTGCTGATTAATGTACTTTCTGAACCAGCAAGATATATTCCTGTTATTACTGCTACATTTTAGGTATCCGTGCCCAGTTGTGCTACACATTGCACAGATGCATATTTTCAGAAAGCTCAGGATTGGCTTTCATGTGTACAGTTATAATGGAGTGTCCCCAGATTCTCTGAGGTTAGCAAACATTTGTTCCTGGAGTTTGGATCTCAGAAAGCTGTTTTTCTCTGTCTGCTTCCGAAAATAGAATAGCAGATCACCGCAGCACATACCCTGCTTACTGGTCCTTTCCTATTTAGTTTTGTGTCTTTGTGTTCAAGGCAGTGATATTCCCTCCCGGAGCCACTCTCTGGGGTTTCTACCTTGCAAAGAATGCTGCGTCATGCCTCCTCCCTCCTGGGAGACTGGAAGGCAGAAGGGACATATACTCACACCTGGGAGCTGGAAAGACCTACAACCCCTATTTTGGATGTAATGCAGACATCTCTACTTGCCAAATGGTTCTCCAGAGGTGTCCCCAAATAAGAAATAACTCACAGTTGGAACTGTTTTGGTCCCACACTGCAAGATGTGCAAAGAGGATGTGTATTGGTGTGCTTTCCAATTTATAAGAAAATGAGGCACAGCACACTTAGGTGCCTTGTTCAATGCCAGAGTAAATTTATTGCAAAACTAGCAACACTAGGAGTTTTGTCCAAATTTCCTCAATGATTGACTTAATTCCTAACAACTTCCTTATTTTTCATTCATAAAATGCTATGAAAAAAAATCATAGCCTGAATTATTTTTCATGTGTTTATTTACGTTTGGGCACATGTTGTGGCATTAAACAGCAGACAGCACTGCAGACTCTTAATTGCCCTAGCAGGTGAGCTGACAGCAATTGCAGGAGTTTCCAGAACTGACTCCTGTTTTCAGATCTCCTCCCTTACTCTTTCCTCTGCAGTGCAGAACACTGTTTTTTTCCATTTTTCATTACTGTGACATCTCACTGAAGGCAGAGAAGTGACGCTGCAGCTAATGGTGCTCTGAGGATTATCTGGCAGCTGAGAGGCTGATGGCTCCATCACTCTCTTCCAAGGTGGAGCAAGCTTCCAGAACTTCAGGAGAAAAAAGTCTCATGCATATCCAAGAGGCAGTGGGAGGTCTGCTCTCCTATTTGTACCACAAATGGGTATACAACTTTTTGGGGGAAGAGATGAGAAAGAAGAGAATATACTTTCGAAATTTACTGTCCAGGTGCAAAATGAATGGGAGAAACATGGAATGCAAAATGAATTTTCTCATAACAGCTGTAGGAAAAGAATACACCTGCTGATGAATGCTCTTGTTTTGGAAGTGCAGAGTTCCTTGTCAGCCCCGTGTTTTCAGCTCTCAAAAGCTCAAGAGAGTTGCTGTGAATGATGTGCTCAGGATTTTTAGGAGCTATGCTGTTCGTTGCGTTTCCTTCTTTTCCTTATTTATGTGAGGTTAGATGCGCATGTTATTTCAACCTCAAGAGAAATAGGCCAACTCATTTTAGCATTTCAAAACTAGATGAAAAGGAGATAGGTTAGGTACTCTTTTAAGGCACACGCATTAAAGATTCTCCTGCAATAATGAATCTGTCATTGTTTTCATAGGAGGATGTAGAACATTATTTTTGTACAAGAAACTTTCAAAAGAAAGCCAGAACTGTCTTCTTAAAATTAAAATTGTCAGCTGGAATCTCTACATACAGATGAGCCCATTGCTCTAAATGCAACACAGACTCATCCTAACCCGTGTCTTTCTGAGGGTCCTGACACACAGCCTTTGAGACCCTCATTGAGGCAATACAGTCAACTGCAGGGGATCAGAGATCACAGGTCACTGCTGTCTTGGATGGGATGAAGCCTGGAAAGTGTGGGGAGCATCTCAGTCCCATTACTTGTTGAATAAGGAAAAGAAAAGCCCAGACATGCCCAAATACTCCGGGCAGAGAACGAAAAGGGCTGCTTCAACTAAGCTGAATTTATGCTTGCTTTTCCTGTTCTCTGAAGATATTTCAGCTTAAAAAACCAGATCAAAATGAATGAAACAAAGTTCAGTTTTTTAGTTGGGATCAATCTATCTATATGTTCTTTTGTTCTGTATGAACAAAATGTTCATGTCCTCTTAAACACAGACATCCAAATCCTGCCTCTGGTGAGGAATCACTGTGACCTCACGCTGCAGCCTGCACAGGTGAGATAAAGAAGCTTGCAGCAAAGAGTTTGCATTTTATTTCTTTTTGAAATAGAGCGAAAGTCTCCCTTTTGTGGAAGTGAGTTCTTAAGACATCTGAGCTCCTGACCCCTTTCTCAAGCACTTGAGCTCTCTGCTGTGGAAGTAGGCATGAAGACCTGGCAGTGCACCATAGTGCAGAAAGTACGGTTAGTGAGATAAATTGTTTAAAACTATTAAAATTAGTTTTGTTTTTTTTTATTTTGCAGGATTTTGGAACTTACTACATTTAGAAAATCTCTGGAAAATGGAAGAGTGAATTCGCAGTAAAGGTAAGAAAGCTTGGCCATAATGTTAGTAAGAAAAACAAGTCTGTGTTTTCCAAGCACAATTAAGAAATCCTGATGCTTGTGTAATTTTGAGCGCTGGAAAATAATGTGTAATCTCGTACTGGAAAGCTTGTGGCCTTGTTAATGAAGTAATTTCTATCTTACTAAATTTGCAAAACTGAGAAATTGTGCAGTACAAGCTTGCCTTAGTACGTTAAAGTATATAACATCACTCCTGGTTAAAGCCATTGGATAGGCAGCATGCATTGTTTTGTTTCATTTGTTAAGATTATTAATGACAAATATGCAGGCGTACTGGATTGCAGGCTTGTTCTGCACTTCAGCCTACATCAAACGCATTTTCCGTGTGCTGAGATGCTGTGGCTGAGAGAGTGGGACCCATGTGCTGCTGCCATTTTTTATTCCCTGAGTTGGTGTGACTCACCCAGGAAAGCAGTGGGAAAATTTTCATGCACGTATCTGTGTGTTTTTACTGGATAACAATATACCAAGAGTATACCTTAGCTAAAGAGATGTGCTTCAGTTTTATCAGTAGATAGATAACTTGGAAACTTCTATCGAGCTGACTCTATCTGTGAAGAATCCAGAGAATACGTGCAGTGCTGCGCAGGCAGAGAATAGTAAGCATAGACCACTGAAGTAGGGATCCTTCCTTAATTAAAGATTATGCTTTCTTTCATTGCTGTTGACTTTTACAGTGTTTTGTGGGATGTGAAAATCATGAAATTCAGGCTCAAGTGGCCATTTCATTGAGAATTTAAATCCATAATGTTGAGTTGCCTGTCCTAACACACTGTTCATGTCACAGTGTTGCCAATGGGCAAGCATGGAACTGCTGGGAACAGTGTTGTAGTGTCCTGTAAAGCAGAAAGGACCCGTAAAGACTCATTTCATTTTTAATGGGATGTCAGTCTGTGAATTTGTGGATGTCTCTGATAATCTCATCCTTGTTCATTTGGGAACTCTGCCAGAAAGTATGGCCAGTTACTTCCCCTGGGACTACTGTCATTGGTTTTGTTTGCACGGATATGGAAGGGGACGAATACTTCCAAACACCTGCCAAACATGGCTGATGTGGAGCAGACGCCCCCTGAAAAGTCACATTTTCAGGAGTTAATTTTGAAAGAATTAGGCTCTAGAACATGGAGGTTTTCTGAAGACTGAACTTGCAAATCCTGTAATATCACCTTGAAGTGATATTTTATACTGTGACATTTGTTGCTGCTCTAGCTTTCGCAGTGACTGTATAAATTGCTTTTGCAAGCAGAAATTTATTGCATATACACGATGCAGCTCTCTTGATTTTGCCCCTCCATCACTCCCCCAACTCCTCCCCAAAACAGATGTTGCTATAAAGTGATATGTCATTTGTTCCTGAACTTTTCTTAATGATTGTGGTGGCATTTCTAATATTTCTTAGAGGCAAGTGCGGCAGGTGCTGTTTCACTGAGTAAATGAAATACATTTTTGCTACACCAAAAAAATCCAGCTATGATTTCATAATTGTTGTTGCTTCCCTTGTTCAGCTACAGAGCCAGTCATTCTGGTCAGTCTGTTCCCCATTCCTAAATCCCAGGATCCTAGTGGGTTTTGTTGTGCGTGGTGAGCAAGGTGCCTCAAGAGATTTGAACAATTTTGCTAGACTAACTTGTCAGGAGACGTTTTTACTTTATTTCTGTGTCCTGTTTTAAATTCTCCTCTTTGAGTAGCCCTTACGTAGACGTAACATACTCAACTCAGATGGATTTTCTATGAGGCATATTTGGGCTTCCTTTCTGCTGTAGCTTACTTAAGGTGAGATCTGTCATTCTGCTTCTGTTGTGGTTTTTTACTGGTTTTCTGATTCTTCTTGAACAGATCCGTGGAAAAGGATTCAGGTAAATTTCCTCCCAGCTTTATTTTCTTTTGTCTTCTACTGAAGCAGTGAAACAAAATTAAAATGTCTTCTACATGATCTCTGCCTTAGACAAAGCTCAAATAAGATGTAAGAGTCCATACTTTCTTTGACCTTGGCCCACCCTTTCTTCACCATTCATATCTTACGAAAAATGCTGTACTCCAAACCAATACTGAATTTCTTTCGTTAATCACAACGCCAATATATATGAAGCTTGTTTTTAATATCACAGCGCAGTCTTTCCATAATTTTCCTTATGCTTTTGAAAAATCAAAGTTGTTCCTATCAATCACTCTGTACTTTTACACAAGTAGCTTGTGTGAAAATATATGTACTCGTCTGTTTTAAAGAACAAAATAACAACTCTATCTCTGCAGAATATTCATAAATACTCAGAGCTTATGCTTCTGCCATGACCTGCTGAATTGGTCATGGTTCATTAGGTCATGGAGGAGCTCCAGATGTTTGGACATGGAGTTTTAATTTGATCCATTATAGTAATTTAAGCCATCCTTGAAACTATGATTTGGATCCATAGCTAAATTCTGAAAATGTTACAGTCCCATCAGTGCTAAAGTTATTAAATGACACACATTTCAGTATTTGAGATTGCTGTCTTTACACTGTCGGTTGCAGCTGCCACTATGAAGCATTAACGTCATGATATCTTTTCCATTAGCCATTTATAAAACAACCACAGCCATAAGCATCATTCTCAGGGACAGCCAGAAAGCCAGTCACAGTACAGTATTTAATAGCTGTGTGTTTAATTCTGTATACTAATTACCACAAAAGCGTTACTGAAATTAATGTTGCTAAGCCATACCCCAGAAGTTGTGCAGTTTAAACTGATTCAAGTAAGCTTAAGAATAGCCTGTGGGAAATGCAGCAGCTGTTACTAAAATTGTTTCAGTTTTTAGAAGAGGCCTTTGAAGTCTCAGAGATACGAGTATATTTGAGAAAAAATAATTACAGGGAGCAGTGATTTCCAGCTTTGTTTTAGCATACTTGTGAAGCATTCAGTCTGTACAGCCATCTAGATCTTCCCAAATTAAATCAGATACTAAAATGCCCGGAGTCAGAGAAGACCATCACTTACTACATTGTCTCTGGGGAAAGGAGTGTCTGGTAGATTCTTATGTCATTTGGCTGCTGCTGATTCATCCAGGTGGTGTTACTTGAATTTACGCTGGAATTGAACCTGGAACTGCAACAATAAAATGCTTGTTCAAAAAAAGGGAGAAAGAGTACGTGGAAGACTGTATTTTATGACAATGAGACAAATACCTATAACTGAAATAGTTGCAGGAAATGTAAGCTTTTAGAAAAGAGAAAGAGAGAAGATACTGAATCTTGAATCTTCTAAGCTTAAAATTCTAAACAACCACCCTAAGAATTTATGACTATCATTTTGCATATCTCAGCCCAGCATTTCCTTGTCCCACAAATAGAAACTTTATTTGGTATTGATTAGTCTTTCCTATTTCTCAGTGACTCAGATTCCTTATTTATATCTACATCTATCTAGCTGTGTCAGGACATGAGGTTTCATTCTTGAAAGTGCATATATGTTCTCTTGCAAATATCACAGTGGAATTTAGAAAGTGATGTTTACCCATGTCAGCCAAGCAAAAGCACTCAGAACTGGCTGTCTCTATGTTCAATTAAGTCAGTGGTAAAAAACCCCCACAAAATACATTCTGTAAGATCTTGATGGGCTTGTAATTTATGTCAATATACAATTTGTTTCAGTGATGAATTTATGGATGTCAGAAAATTAGAATAAATTCAGACCTATGATTTATCCATAAAATGCATGGTGTAAGTGCAAAAGGTCTCAGGAAGGAAACTGCGAAGTATCCTTCCATATTCACAAATGAGTGATATTATCTTGCTTTTCAGTTTCTTCAATTATCCTGATTTAGTTTTGACAATTCAATTGATAAAAGAAAATTACTCCTTTTTAAATTTGCTGTTTGGCCTCTATTCACTGAGGATATTAAAACGAAGCTAGCTGCGTTGCAGCATTGAGTCTTCAGCATTAAAAGTATTAGTATGTTTCTTTGATCACAGTTGTGCTGTAGTGAGTGCCAGGCCAATGTTTCTCATGTATTCCTTGTACTTTCATGAATGAAAGTGCTGTGGCATCTTTATATCAGAAAAGACTAGAGTTGTTGCCTGTATCTACGTGTAGTAAAATGCATAAAGGTGTTCTTTTATGCCCCCTTTGCTGTGTTGAGCCTGGACAGAGCTTTGCTTTTCTTTTTCTATGGGCTTTATTCTGTGAGACTTAATTCAGTTGTTCCTGATTATTCAGATAACTGTTCAGATAATTGTTCAGATTATTCATATAACCTAAAACCAGAATCTGGCCTACTTTCATCCCTTTTCTGAGGGGTCTTAGAGGAGCACTCAGAGAAAAATGGTCACATCTCAGAAGACACTTAATGAGGCGGATGTTGACCCCATCCAGGGGGAAAGAAATACACAAAAATGGAACCCAAAGAAGCCATCCCAAAGAGAACATTCTTCAGTGCACCATTCAAGTCAGTACTAGAAGCAAACCTTTCTTCTCCTTATACCAACTATTAAATAATTCTTCGCTCAGGCTAAATACTAAATTAACTTCCAGCAATGCCATCAGTAAGGTACAGCAGTTTCTCTATTTTACAAATATAAACAAATCCATACATCCAAGAATTTTGGTAGATTGGAGGTTTAAAAAATTGAAAATAAAAGAAATTATTACCTAAAATTGAATTTCTACATTGTATTAAAGAAAAACTTCATTGATGGCATAAGTCTCAAATCTCTAAATGATCAGTGAGCAATACTGATCAGTTGCAGGGTGTGAGGACCGTGGGTGGGCTGATATATGTAGTCATGCAGTGGAGGAGAGGGTTTCTGCAGTAATGGGCTCAGAAATAAACCTTGCAAAAGCTCCACAGTGCATAATTTTACATTTAAGTAATTAATTCTGAGACTGCCACCATGGAGAAGCAACTGTTTCATCCAGCTAACTCCCCGTGATCTGATTGTGTGATCATAAATCGGCATTCCCATCATTACCTATTTCCCAGATAACAACTGGTTACAAAAAGATCAATCTTTTGCTGGAAATATTCTCACTTAAATGATTCATAGCATCCTGTTTATTATGAGGAAATGTTTACATGAATTTGTACAATTCATTTTGATTCATTGACTTTCATTCAGATTCAGAATGGAAATAAATGCTGGAATGAGCTGCAGAAGAGATGTTCCATTTTCTGGTCACCTCTAGGGTTGCCATTAATTATTCACAGTAATGCTTTATAACTTCTGGTAAATTTTTCTTACAACACACTGCAAATATGATGGAGGTATCCACAGTAAATAGAAGGGGAAAGCAGGCACGTTATGTGATTTCCCAGGAATGACACAAGAACAAGCTGCAAACAGAGCAGCCATGGACTCAATTGACACATGGCATGACCTCAGCTCAGACATGACAGTTAACAGATTTTAAGAGAGTAGGTCTTGATCACTCCAGCTGGGTAGCTGAGTTCTGTTTAATATTATAATGAATTTATAGTCACCAGTGGGCTGGGAGGGGAAGGGATGCGATATGTTCTGCCATATACATAACGAAGAGCTTAGAACCAAGCACCTGTAGGGTAGGACAGTCAGGAGTAGTTTCCCAGAGCATGTAACACTTGACCAGCGTAAAATTGCAGTCCAAGGCCTTTAACTGGTCTGTTGCTAAGTATTCATGGAGCAGAGAGGCTCATCAGGTCAGGTAGCATGGATTTTTTAGGGAAAGGGTGGATTTCCTTATGCAAATTGTGATAGCGGTGGCATTTGTAAGGGGTGAGCATTTTCTGGGCTTGGACACTGCTGTAGTATTTTAAGGTAAGAAAGACATTTCAGGCAGCATTCATCTATGATGTAGCTGCAGCTCTCAAGTGACTTTCTAAAAGATTTGTTCAGCGCAGTTTCCTCTGCTTATACAGCAGCTCTCTTCCCCTTACATGGATCCTCAGACTGTGCCTTTTCAAGATGGGGTTAAGTATACAGAAAGAAACATAGCAGTTAGAGAAAAAATAAACAAAGTTTTCTCACAGTCTAAATATGACTCAATTCATTGTTCCAATAACATCCCAGTTCTTGAAATTAAATTGTCAGAATGAGGTCCATCAGGGAGATTCAAAGGCATTTAGGCATTTACTCCTATTGAGTTAGCCACCTGAATATCCTAAAAAAGCTGACCCCCTCTTCAAAAAAGAGCTTCATTAAGCTCTAAATGCAGTATGCAAATTACCTTTATAACCTCTTCCTTTTTACTGACTGCTTTTGCATAATGTAACAACAGAGCTTTGAGATTCATGCTGTGCTGTTTCTGCTGGACAATCCATATACATACCCACATTGCAGAAGAGTGATAAAGCTTTCTCTTTCCTCGTGTAAGATCACGTCATTTTAGCAGCCACTGCCTGTCTTGTGAGGGGAAAAGGCAGTGTAGTCATAATTTTGAATAAAAAACTACTCAGATTTTTTCCTTCCATCCACAAGTAAAAGGTTCTCTTAGGAGAAAGAGGTAATAGCCATTTTGTCACAAAATCAAGTTTTAAAGTTAATGATGTTTACAAAAAAGTTTATTTTAGCATAAACATTTTGAAATAAACTGTGTGAAAATAAATGATCCTTTGGTTAACATTCATTTTCAGGAGCCTTTCTAGGTTTTTCAGAACTAATGAATTGCTGCCAAAAAGGCTAACATGCAGAAATAAAAGGGCATTTATATTCTGTATCAGGCTTTCCAAAGTCCACTGAAGTCAGTGGGGAGCAGCTACCCTGCTTCAGTGAACAGTATTTCAGATCTGAATGGAGAGCAGGCTTGGGAGAAAGGATTTCCTGTTTCTTTAAATGAGATCAATTTAATCCCTTCCCTGCCCCTCCCTTCTTGCTTTATAGGGGCCAGTTGAGCTCAATCACAGGTAGTTTTGTCTTCACTGAAGCAAGCCTTCAAGCAATGCACGAGTTATTCCTAAGAGGTAATCAGTCTGGTTTTAAGATACTTGCAAGTTTCCTTTGGTGTATTCTGGCTTCCCATTTTTGCACCTAGCTCATGCTCAGCTCCAGCACTGTTCTTAACCACAGCTGTGCTAAGGTGAATTAAATTAAAAAGGTGATTCCAGCTCAACTGGCTTTTGGTTGCAAAAGGATCATCACTTGCTTGAGTATTGTTTACATCAGCTTTTCCATATTTTATAGACATATGATATAAATGTTCAAAGTTAGTGTAATGTGGCTCCTGCTGTATATTCTTACAATACAACCAGGTGAACAGCAGGTGTATTATGCAGAACAGCCTCTACCAGAATAAAGCCATAATTGAAATGGACATTGATGTCACTGAGCAATTTATCTTCCTTAAAAGGGTTTTGCTTTACAAAAGAAGCTAATTTAGTCTGGGAAATTAAATTGACAGCCATTTGGGAGCATTTGTCTAATTCACTTACAGAGTTGTATCATTAACCATGATTGTTTGATCAATATTTACAAAACAGTAGAATTTACTCTGTTGACAAATGTCAGAGTTCCTCTCCTCATTACGGAAAGTAGATTCTTTGTGGGTTACCTGCAACAACATCTACCTCCTTAGAGACTCAAAATGCTAATATGGTATTAATAATGGATTTTTAAATGCATGATGCAGTTTTCTACAATCTTTTAGTAGGCGGCTAAAACCAGGAAAAACTCTTCCTAAATCCATAATATTAGTATGTACAAGATACAGAGGATTTGTATCCTTACAGCGTTGGATAAAACCTGGAGAACCCCAAACCTACTACATCTAACAAAAACCAAAGTATTTGCTTCTGTTCTCCGGTTACATGTGGATAGTAGCAAAGAGAGTGCTTCAGAGAAGGAGCTACTTCTGCAATTACATGTGTACTGCTAAGACTGTCACTTTAATTGTGCCATATTATTAGTCTTGTATCAGTTTTACTCTGCTTCCATCATATCCATTTTACTGCTTCAATCTGTAGAAACTTGTGAAAGCCTTATGGAAGCTTAACACAGGACAAATGTTGACAAGTACAAGCAATTACTTAGATTAAAAAAAAAATCCAACATGGTCATACTTAAATAATACAGAAAATATTTTTCTGTTCACCTTCAGAGCTTTCATTCATTTAATTAAAGCTTTCCTTCATTCCTACAATTTATGTCATCATGTATTCAGCTGCACCTGCTGTGAATCAGGACTACAAATCGCTTCAGATGGCTTAGCTGATCTTGAATCAGCCCTGTCCTGTTTTGGGGAGAATCTTTTTTTATGAAGTGGCTAAAGTACAGAGAAACTTTATCTGTTCCTCCCTTCTCAAACAAAATTCACTTAATAAGAAACTTTCTTTTTTACCACAGCTTTAGGAAGTTCTTTATCACTATCAACACTTTAGACTCTGGATGTTGCCAAGAGATGGTGAGTACTGTATATTCACTAGTAAATCATAATCTCTTATTTTGTCAAATAACTTTATATAGGAGTTTTGAATACTTGCTACTAAAAATGTCTGTATTCATGGTGGAGTCTGAGATGGCAGAATTGATACCTTGATTTGGATGGGGCCATCCAGAGGAAGGAACTTTGTTCGCTTCTGTAGCAGACAGGAAGGTTGTCTCTGTTTCACTTGGTAAAAAAATCAGTGTTGTTCCATTGAAGTGATTAGAACAATGATGATTTTGGGCAGAGCGATGTACTTCTGTTTGTCAAACAGCCTGATAGAAGAGAGAGCCCTGTTTAAACAACTTGGGTTTTTTTTCTGTGAATCCTGGCTGTGTTCACTACTGTATTTTTTGGCTTTCAAGTCAGTGGCTCAGACGTCACTGAATTAGCATGTGTGTAAAACTGGAGAAGTTTCTTTGAAATGGAAATTACTCCTGGTTTTCCCTGGCTACACTGCCATCAAATTTTTAGTCCTTGTTTCTTACAGTGTTTGGTGCATTCTCTCCCTCCCTCTCCTCCTTCTCCCCCCCCCCTTTAAGAATGGATTTTCTTCTTACAAACTTTCCTGTGTCTTGGCCTGGTTTAAAAAGGGGTGCAGTTACTTCTGAATGCCAAGCCACATAGGAATAGTTTCCTCCATTTTCTTTTTTTTTCCTTACTTGACTTGCCTTCTGCAGTTAAAATACTATATTTTCCACTTACATAACTTTATGTTCTTATTAAACTAACATGCACAAATACATAAAGCACAAGTAACTTGACTAGCTTTCATTGACATTTAAAACCAGAAGCGTGACTGCATTAGGTAAAATACGTCTTTCTTTTCACTGTATTTTGTTTTATTGCTTTTTTCTCTCATTGTTAATTTTTTTTAAAGTATATACTAATTTACTGAGCAAATAGTATGGTGGTTTGAAGATGCCTGACTATCATAGTAGCCGTAGTATGTCTCCTATGAATAGTTACATTGATTTATGTGAGCTATTGGTCTCTCTTGGGAGGGAGGAGGAGGGATAGATTGTGCTTTTGAATGGTATACGGTGGTTTAGCTGACACCTGATCCCTGCCATAGCATTCCCTGAGTATTTATCAAGTAAATGGTAAATGTCAGGTCTAATATAAGTATTCCAATGTGTGCAGGGTATGGGGCGAGGTACCCGCCCTCTTTTCCAACTGCCCGTTTCTAATTAGTAAATGAGAAGGTGAAGTGGAGCCAGGTTTCATGCTGTCATGCTCAGCTGTTTCAGACCAGGAATTGAAGGCATAACTCCTCTTTGCAACCTGTTTGAATCTAAGGACAGGATATCATGCCTAGCATGAAGGTGATCCTTTAATTCTCTTAACTAAGAAGTCAGCCCTAGCTGAAATCTAGTCTTTCACATCTTTTGGGTTAAGTCATTCAGATTTCTTGAGTCAGTAGTTATGTAAAAATACAAATGGTTTGTGCACTGTGAAGAATCAGTCCTAGGATTTCTAGGTAATGGGTTACCGCATACTTGAACTTGGGACTAAAGCTGTCAAATTGGTGCTTTTGAGATGTGTATTTCTTTGATTTCCTTCTATTCTTCAGTCCTGCCTTGAAAGTAGGAAAATAGAGACAGATGTGGTGATAGATTTGACAGCTGACCTATTACACTCCAAGAAAATGATACCATGATGGACCTTCTCTAATAAGAATTCAGAAGGTATTAATGTCACTCTCAATCTAACAAATGTTTGACCTTTATTAGGCTCTTGCAGAAATGATAGCTGCTCATGCTCACTCTTAAATTTTAAATGCATGCTAAAAAACCTTTAAATGTGGAAAGCCCAGAGATTCAAGGCAAGTTCAAGAAATTGCTTCTGACTTCAGGCATTTTAATTTATGAATGACAGAATAAGCTGGCTCATATTGAAGGTGGCAATCTAAGGAACTGTTTCATAAAGCTACATAGGCAGCTTTCCCTTCTTTGTGAAGCTGTGTTACATGATTCTGCAGATTTTCATAGGTGTACTGTGAAACCAGAAGTTTAATCCCATTTTGTAAGTGATTAGGGCCAAAGTGTATTCCCAGAAAATTAAATGAGAGTTCTCTGATGGAGTTCAAAAGAATTGGGAATTGTCTTCTATCTAGTATCTTTCAGAATAATTTATTAAAACTCTTTCCGTTTTTTCACTATCGCATTGCCAATTCTGCTATTGCTAATTTGTGCATTGGGTTTCAGACTCTGGGGCAGAGGGGAAAAGCAGCTAAATAATGATTGGAATTTCAGTTATGTTAGCTTTATGCTTAATTCACATTGCTCCTGAAAGTAATTCAGTGCACAAGTTCATGTTGAGTGAGAGGAAATGGCCCTTGAGTTACAATAACCATAACTTCAGCACAACTGTGAAGATTGTAAATAATAATGTGTTTTCCCTCTTGATCACCAGAAGGACTTACATGATTTCAGCGCTGTTCTGCATTTCCTTTCATCTCAGGCTACTCAGTTTTGGAGTAGTCTTGATTCCTTGAGTGGATAAAAATGTACAGTGAGATTTGCCACATTCATACTTGTATCAAGGGAAGCCATAGTGCCACTTCATGCTAAGTCATGCATTGATTTCAGAGTGCGCAACAGATGGTGATTAATACAGTGATTTTCAATCAATTATTTATTGATAAATTGTTCTTAATCTGTAGGTGGAAGTAATGCCAAGTGGTAGGCTAAATTCCTGTGCCCACTAGAAAAGGCCTTGTCTTTGTGTGAGCGCTGCTCAGCAGTAATTAAAACCCCTGGGCTATCAGCTCTGCTTCCAGCACAAAACTATAGCCCCATGCTGGCTACTCTGAAGAAACTAAACTTTATCCCACCTGATAAGTCTGGAGTAGAACTGGGGAAAGCATTTAACTACAATTTAATTCTTGAACCATAGGACAGCCGCTTCAAGAACTGGAGTACACAGCACATGTCACTAGTGGACCAGTCTGATTGAATGTGGCCATCTCCAGAGCACTTCCTTGGTCTAGTCCTGCATCCATGGAGATATACAAGATAAATACTTCTATATGAAGTTTACATTCATAGCCAGAACCATCTGTGGAAGAAAACTGGGTATATTAAAATATGCCAGAGTACGGTACAGTTAGATGGTAGGTGATATATCTGAACCATAGCAAGCTCCAAGTGCTTGTTCATTTAACCAGTAAAATTGCATCCACACTAGAAAGATTTCACAGCTTTAATTATGGTTTTGGATTAATTAAAGCAGTAAAACTTTCTAATGTAGATGAGCCCTTGTTCATCTAATTTCTTTGCTTCCAGCATGCAGCCTGTTGGATTTGTAGTGGAATTGAGATGCCCTTATTTTATCATTTTGCGTAGAGCTTAGGGTTCATAATGACTTTATCCAGTCTTGTGTTAACTCTTGCCTTGCCATTTTCACTTCATGACTGCACACTCATTATAAATCAGCTCACACTATAGTTCCTCTTGCAATCACATTTTCTTAGGTTCTGTGGCTTTCAGGCATGGAGGGGTTTTATTAGCAAATTCGGTACAATACAATCAGCGTTGCACTTGAAATGGTCTTACTTAGCCTCTAATTATGACCCCTAGATGGCTGGTATGCACACAGGTGCTCAGATGCCTCTTCTGCAGTAACAGGATTTGCATTCTGTTCACACCAGCAGTTTTACTGAGGTGATGAATATGATGGATGGTCCCTACATGTCAGGCCACTGGTGTCAGCATATTTATACAGCTTCTGGGTTTCAGTCTTTTTTTTCTTTCCTCATTTGGCCCACATAGGGAGGTTCTGAAATAGATAACAAGGGTCAGATAGGTAGATAAAAGATGAGCTTGCAAGATACAGAAGAACAGTAATCTGTGCTGTATATATGAGGAAGTACTAGTAAAGATACATGAAGTGGTAATGTATTGTGTATTTGCTTATCTTCAGTGGGCTGCTGTTTTCCATGTTTACCATCAGTCTTAAAGGCTCTGTCCAATTAGGAATATGGGAAACAACATTTTTGCTGCACCCTGTTGTATCAGTGAGTAGCATAAAATAGTTTTTCAGGTCATGGCTTGGTACTGAAGCAGTGTCTGTGCGTCTCTGGAAAGGCTTCCTATTTCCATAAGAGACAGGCACTGAAGTGGGAATGGCAGTCCCAAGAGTTCTAAGTAAGTTTATGATTAAGGTCTACAACTGTATTAAAATCAGAAAATCTTAAAATGAATAATTCTCTTTTGCTTGGACCTTTGGGACACATATTTTGCTAATTTTAAATATTTTCTCTACCATCATGAAAACTTTCATCTTTCCTTTCATTTCTTTAAAGAGGAGAGTTAATATTTTCGTAAAATACTCTGCTTGGAGACTCAGTAAATTCCGTGAGGCTTCCTCCTCGGTCACAAAACTGTGAAAATTATTGAAGCATTAAAGCACTTTTAAAAATTTGAGCAGTAGAACTTGTCCTGTGAAGTACTACTAATCACAGTCAGTATTTCTAGATTTTAACGGTACAGAATGAGCTAGTTTGAAACCTGAAATCACTGGCCTAACTATATGCTTCCTTTTGTGCTGTGTGTCGGTGGAAGAGTGAAACACAACTTTGCCCTCTGTTAACGTGCTGCGACTAAAATCCTGTGGACTTCTTCATAATGATATAATATGCATGTGCTGGTTCCTGCTATCAGTTCCTTAGGCTGTACTGAGTCACTGAAGTATTTAATGTGTGCATATGTTTGTCTGATTTAATAACAGACTGCTGAGAAATAAATGAGAAGCTGAGACCCTGGATGGTTATAGACCTTCACAGAGAAGTACTGTAGCCTTAATTTATGTTATGTTCATAGTTTAGTAACAGTTACTGATTGTGTGATTGTCACTCAGTGAAATTGAAGGGAAAATAGAATTTAAATCATGTATTGATTATTAAAAAAACATCCCAACAAACAACCAAACTCTAAAAAAATCGCCACCACCAACAACAAACCCCTTTCCCTTGTAAATATGTTTAGATTTAAAAGACAGTGCATTAATTATTCATCAATCTATGCCTCACCAGACCCAGGAGAATCATAACTGATTTGCAGGATACAGCAGCTCAGGCCTTCTGCGTCCTTGGGGAGCCCCACAGATTTCTCCCAGGGAAAGAAGCAATCACAGGAAGCACTCAAAGGCAAAGTCAAGCCTGTGAACAGGCGAGAGAACCCAAACCATATTCAGGTTTTTGTTCTAAATGGTTTCTCTTAGTTAGAAACATATGTGGCTGATGTTGCTGGTAGGAGCTAAAGGTACTGCAGTATTGCAGTTTCAGCCAGCAAATTTGAAGAGTAGCTTCAGCCAAGTCACTTCCACAAGATCTGCAAAAATGTGCCAGAGCTAGTCTTTAGTTTTTAATAGCAGAGTTCCCAATATTAATGATACACAGGATTAAAATGTGGGAAATCTTTCTGATTCCGAGAAGGTGGACAGTCTCGTATCAGCAGATAATGATTTTGGAGGCCATTTTTAGGCATCAGTTTATAAATAGAATGTGACAAAAGGTCAGTCTGGCACGTATGGCTCCTTTATTGTTAAGCCAATACAAAGAGCCTTATCATACCTGGGATTTATAATAACTGAAAAACCAATGGATGAGTGGGTATGGAGAATTAACATTCATAATCTGAATTTTGCATTTGAATGTTATTGAAAACAATTATAATTATTTGAATCACTAAACTATATTTACATGTTTTGAGTTTTCCCTTTGGATAGCTTCCTGGTTTTCTATCACACATCACTGGCTGGTAGATATTAGGCTGCAGTTAATAGCTCTGCATTACATGGCAAGATTATTTCAAGTACCTGAATGTAGAAGCAGCAAAAATCACATCATCAGTTGTATCTGTGGTCAAATCAATACATTAATACAAAATAAGGAGAAAATGAATGTTGTGCTGTGAATAGCTCTAGTTAAAAAAATGTGTCTTATAAGAAGGAGCAGACTTAATAGTCTGCAGCAAAACCACAGAAGAGCATCGTGACACTGTAAGGAACATAAGGGATGTTGTCAAAATACCCTGTATCCCTCTAAGAAGAAATAGGATTTACTCCATGATAATGTTCTTCTTCAGGAAATAGAGTAACACCTGTAAATAGATAAATATCTCGGAGAGAACTGTTCAGGCACCAAAATCTGAGTCAGAGTCAACCTTTTTGTAACCATTTCCCTGCCTCCTGCAGAGGCTGGCAAACATCTGAGTTTCTGTGGATGGGACTACTCATGGCCAATTTTGTTTAAGCACAAGTGGTATTTGTGATTTCTGGGTTTGTTCATCCAGGTGGAGGGGATGTAGTGAGTTACAAAACAGAAGACTGGAAAGGCTATTTGTGCTGCAGGCTGAGGTGACCTGGGTGGAAAGTGGCTGCGGGTAGAGGAGTCGCCCTCCAGCTCTTGTGCAAAGTGAGCTCTGGGAATGTGAGACTGCAAAACAAAAGGCCATATGGGAGGACTAACTGTGAGGATTACTGCTTCCCTTAACAGATTCTTTCCAAGAAATAGAACCACTAACTGAAATACCAGTGGATGACAGTAACACTTAAATATCAAAACTAGCATGAGACAAAATATGAAATGCTGTGCAGCAGTGTGTGCTGCGAGAGAGACAAACTGCTACAAGTATTTTCATTTGTGCCTCGCCTTTCTTTTGCTGACATGTGTGACCATTATGTCTTTTGACATATCCTTTCTTGTTTGCTATCTTTCTTCTAAATTTCATGCAGGTTTTTTATCACTGGGAACAGGATTTCTCTTGCTGCAAATAAAAAGGAGGCTCTGACACCAGGCTGCTCTTTCAGACAGGACAAACTCTTGAGCATCTCTTTGTAAGGACTTAGCAGGGCAGACCTTGTAGCTATAGTAGGAAACATCATTTGTTTCCTTAGTGTTGTGATGGATGGGTATCAGCAGTGGGCTCCTCTAAACTGACAGTTCTTTCTCATACTGCAGTTGTCAGAGCACTCCAAGGTTGGACTCTGCTGCTTTAATTTAGACATCTGCAGGACAGACATCTCTAGCTGACTTGAGCATATAAAGTCCTTTTATAGTCCATGCAGAGAAATAGGGAATGATTTGTCTTATTGTATAGTAAATGTCTAAAGTGCTATGCAAGTCATGCTGTAGAAATGCCTATGTCTCTCTAAGGACTATTAAGATGTTGTAAGATAACTAGTTGAAGACTCTCAAGTTTACCCATCTATAGGCAGGTGAGATGAGACCCTTTTCCCAGCCCTCAAGCAAAACAGCGAGACAGCTGCCCTGCAGACAGCATCTAAGCCACGTGTGCCCAGAGGCTGCCATCTCAACACTGCCGTTTCCCACAATGTCTTTTCCTGCATGTTCTGTTTCAGCTTCCCTGCATGTCACTACCTCTGGGCCTGCCACCTGCAAGTGGTGTGGCTTTTAGTCTCCCTGAGATTCTGTGTGTGTAAGGAAATTGCTTGCTGTCCCTTCAGGGCCTCTGTTTACCTGCTTTAACCTAATGATTTGTAACCGTATCTGCAGACCATGCATAGGGAGCCTCCACAGGATGTGATCCAGTTTCCAGGATTTGATTGTGGTCAGTATAAATCTATCAACCAGGTTTTTAATTAATTCTGATGACTGCACAGTATTTAGCTGAAACCCAAACTAAGCAGAAAAGAACCTCTTCCTTCTCGTGGACTAGCTCGAGGCTGCAGTTTCCATCTCAGTCTCAAGGTGTTTCTCTTAAGTTTGTTTATAGAGGAGACAAGTGCTGAGGTTGGTTTTCTGTTCCCTTGTACCACACAGCCATTTCCATTAATGAGAACAGGATTCAAACTGTTCCACAGTGAAAATGAAGACGCAAGATAGAAATTGTGGGCCAGATTAAGTTCTAATTTGCATTAAACTCTGGATGAAGTGCCCCGCCTTCTCTTTTCACTTACACTAGCTCCATTTCAGTGTGGCTTTAGGGTTTCCTCTGTCCTGCTTTTGTGTTGTGGATTTGTTCCTTGATTGCAGTGTGATTTCAATAATACCCGTAATTGCTCAAGTTTCAGTAGCTAACGATGTTAATTGAGGAGCTGGACAGATGGCTCAGGCATCTGATATTAAGCTTACTGTGCTGAAATTATGTAGCCATCAGGGTTTGAAGTGTTACCATGGGAATGCACTTCCAAAATGCTGGAAGCATTACACAGTGACACTCCAGCAAGGGCTCCTGTGACACTAGCTTTCAAGAGATCAAAAGAGGCAAGAAAGGGTCACCTTAAAAAATCCCTAGAGAAGTACTGTGACATGTTGGCATCCTCCAGTTAGCTGCTGTATAATCAACCAAAGGTTCTTTGCACATGCACTCTGCTAAGAGCATCAAAATGATGATGAGCCTTTGTTTCTGAAATAAAGTAGAACTGTCATTTTGTAACATCCATTGTAGACTTCAAATTGAAATAAAATCTGTCTGGTCTTATGAACTCTCTGTTCATCTCTCTAGAAAGACTTTCCTGTGGGTTTCAGAAAAGAAGGATGGTTTGTTAGCTAAGAATTGAGCTGCTATTCTAGTAAGATACATAATTGTTCAGGTTTCTGTAGGTAACTGAACTGAGAAGTTGGGCAGATGGCTCAAGCATCTTGAAGCTTACAGTGTTGAAATGATGTAGGCATGGGCCTCAGAGCAGCATATAGCTCCTCCTACTTTGTATGATTTTGGACAAGTCCTTTTATTTCTTCATAGCAGAATAATTGAAATTCAAGCCAGTACATTTTACCTTATGATTTGAGTAGGCTGAGGGCATGCTAGCTACCATGCTGACAGAAGGAATTCCTCACATGGTTACATTCAAGAGCATGTCCAGGCAAGGGAGCAGAAGGTAAATGAGGGTCCCAAGCCATTCCCTGTTATGCTACACTGCCACAGCTGCTTCCATGGGAAAAACAAAGGGTTTATGTGTTGTTGAGTGGCATGTTTCAGAAGAGGGAATTACTGAAGTCTGTTCCCTCATGCTCTACCACTTTTCCCTTCCGCTTCTCATGTAAAGGACAATTTCTGCTCAGGGTACACTGAGCTGAGTCTCCCTTAATCCTTGTAAGGATGCTGTGTAGGCAGCTTGTAAAGGTGGCATCTTGCTAATTTAGGAAAGGCACTTTGTGGCTCTGAAGATGTCCATTATCAAGATCTGCAGTTAACTAGTCATATTGATACATCAAAAGGGTTTCGTCCACTCTTTTCTCTGCTTTTGTTGGCTTTCTTTTCCTCGTGTAGGTTTTCTGTGTTTTCATGGAGCTCTGTTGGAAGTTATCAGAGATGAATAGGTGTTTTTCTTTTGGTTACAGTAAGCTTTTGAGCCTGTCTGTAACTAATGTCTAAACTGCCTCCTTGTCTTTCCTTTAGATAATCTTATTGTGAGCAAATATTGCCACTTAACCTTTCATACAGTTTGTTCTGCAGAGGAAAAAATAATAAACATGGGCCTAATGCTGCAGATCAACTGGAAAACCTGCCCATGGCTTCAGTAGAAGAGTTTCTGGAGCAGAGAAATTATTTAATCTGATTCATGCCCATCACCATGGTAACTGCACTGTGTAGAAAATTACCTCTATCTGTAAAGGTGGTTGCACACACACTGGGTTCTTCCCTCTTTTTTTTTTTTTTTTTCCCCCCTCTTTATTTGTATTATCTAAGGAATTCAGCGGTTTTTCTCTGTCTTTGTGAAAGTTGCATGAAATGGAAACTAGGCCTCTGTTTGCTTTGTTATGTAGAGTAATTCCCTAGGGTAAATGTATTTACCATTTATCATCTGTTCATGTACATAATGCATATGTGTAGCTGAGTCGACTAACAGATAAAAAGTTTTTCTTCTTTTCTTTTTAACCTTTCAGCTGAAAAGATGCATAAATATAAATCCTATCTGCAGATATAACAGCCTGAGTGCTGCACGTTTCCAAACCCCTCCGCTTTGTATTCCAGGTCACATGAAATTATTTTCCTTTACCAGATTACTGTGATGTATCACAAGAGTTCCTGGGTGTGATGTCCTATGTGAAATAGGCATCCAGCTCATGAGAAGTGGGCATGAGACACAATCATTTCCAAATATTGTTGGGTTTTTTTCACCAGAAATTTTGAAGTTCTATTTTTTCTGAACTGGAATAGACTCTCTGGAAAGTATGGATTGCATGGCATGAGGTGTACTCTTGATCCATTCATTTCTAACAGTGGTTTTCAACAAGGATGGGCTGCCCATAAAGGTCACTGACTGATAGAACTTTGTCTATTTGACTGACACACTTTGTTGATGAAAACACAAGCAACAGGTAGGGAAAAAGAGAAAAATAGGTAGTGACTATTCTGTTTTCTCCTAAAATGTGATTTTATTGTTGTGTTTTATCTTGTATTTGGTATTTTCCAGCAATGAGTGTATCTTTTAGAATCTGTACAGTTTATTTTGGAATTTAGAGGGGAGCTGAGATATCCAGAAAATCTGCCTCTGGAATATAATCTTCCCAGTAATCTGGTCATAGAAAAAGCCATGTTCTGTTGGTCTGCCTGGGGTGTTGCCACATCTCTCACTTAGCCAATGCAATCCTTATTGCTGGGATTTCAAAGAAGTGTTGTGACTGAGTGGCTTTAGGCAAGATGGGCAGCTGCACTTGCCATTTTTTATTCTTTCTAAGTAGCAGTCCCTTTGCAGGACTTGTAGCTGGAAGGAAGTTTGGAAATTGTAAAATGAATCACACTGGAGTAGAAAAGGAATGTATAGCAGCAGCGCTTGAGGCAGGGACCAGAATGTATGAGCTTCATTTTCACTGTGAAAGAAGTCCTTTGGTTGCCAAATGCATTTATGAATCAAGGTTGTAGACAAGTCCTGACCCTCCTTAAATAAAACAGTAATGATTTCTGACTTGTGAAATACGACCCATATGGCCCATATCATTGTGGTTTTGTACTGCTCATAAAGTATCACCCCTCATTCTGAACCTTGCAAATTAGCAACAAAAATAGTCCTGCTGAAATGAACCAAAACCCCATCATTGGCTGTTCTGTCCTTTAGGCCATTTAGGCCACCATATTCTTTTATTCATTTTCTTTGAAAGCATTGTGTGTTGCTCATGCAAATTTTGAATTCTTCAGAAGCCTCCTCCATTGCCACACACACACAAAAGGTCTAGAAGTGCCCGTGCTTCAGATCTTACACCTTGTCTGAAGAGAAGTTTGAGGCAAAAAGTAATTATACGTAAAAGATAGTATTTATTCAACAGAACAACTCCTTGGTAAACTTTGAAGCTCATCCACTTATTTTGTCTAACAGGCAAAGTGTGTGATTAGACATAAGGACATAGGTTGTTACAGGATAGTCATCAAAGATCTTGAGGAGCTTAGGCTCTAGATGTCAACTTTCTGTGAGTCTTTAAAAGCTCTTATGTGTTGACTTACTGATTTCAGTGCCCACATTTGAAAGTCCCATCAGATGCCTTCAGCATCTCTTAGTTGCAGGTGAAGATGCCTAGATACTTTTGGAAGTTACAAATTTATACCAAGAAACGTCTGCCATCTGCACCCCTGTGAAACAGTGACACTCCATTGAAATTAACAAACTTGAACATGGTTGAAATGTAGCCTGAGTTTAGCTCCTTGATAAAGTAGGCCATTTTGGTCATATACTTGTATTTAAATCATTTGTGCAGCCACATTGGGATTATTTGCTTCAATAGAATGAAGTAATAAGAGGAGATAGTTTTGTATTGTGTGACAGCATAAGTTCCATTTAGACCCTACTGGCCTTTGGTCAAAGCTCTGTATTTCTTGAAATCTCTGTCCTAGCAAATAGCTAATGAATACCTGAGAGGAGATGAGGCATGGGAATGCGTCAGATGCTGTATTCACCACCTCAATGGAGGTAGCTGCTACTCCTGACTCATCAGGTAGGGTATTAAAATTTACTGGAGCCAGCAGTGCAGATCAGCCATGCCAACAAACAAAGTGAGCAATTGGAAAACTGGGACTGAGAACTGGGACTCTGGGAGCTGTGTCATTGAATCACAGGTCTTTGGAACCTATTTCTGGCATAGCACAACCTTAGTGTCACATTTTGCTCAAGGCTGTGCGTAAAGCTCAAGGCTGTTGTCCCAAATTCCATGATAAAAAATCAAACCGCGGTCTTAACTGTCTCTGCCAGATGCCTAGTGAAAATGCTGTTCCAGGATGCAGAAAGCCAATTTCTTTGGTTTTCTTGGTATTACAGTGATGGAAATTATAATGCAGCTGGATCATTAACTTCAACAATGTCAGCATGTTCTCACCATTGCATTTACATTAATTAGTCTACATATTATTATTTAACAGCACACTTCTCTTAGATGAATTCACTAATGTACTTTTTGGCTTCCACTATTCAGAGTACCTCTGCTTCCAAAGTAAGCTATTAACTGCTAGAAAAGGTATGAAGATTTCGGGAAAGACACACCAATGTGTTCACATTTGAATAGGAGCACTTAAAGACATTGAATGATAATGTCCCTGCAGAAACCTCTAGCTGCTTACTATGCGAGAGTCTTTGTTTCTACCTTGTGCAGGCAGGAAAGAAAACAAAAAAGCAGAATATCAAATCCAAAGGAGGAGTGGATGTTTATGGACCTAAGAAGTGAGATGAATGAATGGTTCCAGCCAGATTGTTTTGGCATAAATTAAGATACTGTTCACAGTCCAAAAAAGGAACAAAAAAATAGCTGAGTACAGATCCTTACAGCTGCCTGCTGTGCACTAAGCACTCAGGTTCTAAACAGCTTCCTTTATTTCTTCTACTGCGTCTCTTCACAGCCAAACTTAGTCATGGAGCTTGAGCTACATTATGTTTACCACAGGCTTAAAATGCTGTATCTGTGGTGTTTTATTTTAAATCTGTTTTCATAGCTGTGAGAATTAAGAAGAGTCTGTTGGTGAGGAGTTCAAACATGGAATGCTGTACTTAAGTTTTCACCTTACCTCTCTGCTGTCTTTAGCTACAGACCTCCACCTGGTCATGTGGGCTGGAAAAAGGATGCCTGAATTCCATTGTATTCTCAGCGGCTATGAACTTGGTCTTGCAAGTAACTTATAGTGCAACTAGATCAGAAAACGTGAAACGAGTCAGATAACTGGAGAATTTGAGGTCTTTGCAAGAAGTATATAAATTTAGAAGAGTCAAAGGCAAAGAAATCTGAGAGCCTCCATATCAGATTTATGGGGTAAGAAAAGGACAAACCTTTTAGTGAGGTAATTGTTTATTGATTCACTAATATTTCTGTTTGTCAACTCTCTTGTTAGGTAGGCAGCATTAGCATGGGGAAAACTAGCCTGTTCTGAAGGCTGACGCGCTGTTTTATAGGATGAAATACAAAGGTTAATCTTGACATGAGCAGGATTGTCTTTTAAATATGAATCTAAAGCCTTACTCCTCTAATACCCTGTTAAAATAACTTGAGACAAGAGACTACTGCCTATAATGGATGAGATAGTAAAAGCCAAGCTTAAATATGAGAGCCCAGATTTAATGTATGCTACTGGCAATGAGATTAAGCAGATTTGACTAGAATTCCATTTAGGGCTGAGCGTGAAACCTCCTGATGTCATTTGCACGATCATGCTTTAGATAAAATAACTGCTAATACCTCTTTACTCAGTGTGTTTAGAAATCAGAGTTGCAAATAAATTGATGCTTTGAATACAAGAAGCATTTTGGCATTTATGTCATTCTTTGCCAAAGGGCCAAAAGTTCACTCATGAATGAATATCCATCAAATATGGTGACTTTAGGTAATAAAAGAGTGAATTAAGCAAGAACTTAGGGCTTCCCCTATCCATGAAATTGAATGTGTATTCAATAAGAATCAAATTTAAGCTGTTGTATTGATTCAGTTAGTCCTGTAGACTGTAATCTTTTGATACTGATATTTTTTAACTGTAGTTATATTAGAAATGCAGGCTGAGGACTGGGTGAATTGCACAGGTGCCAGGTACAATGAAAGTGTTCATTGCAGACTTAGGGTGCCAACCATGAACAAGTCATGAACATGACATTATCAGTTCAGTAAGTACTTCAGATATAACACACACACTTTAAGTCCTGATGATGCTTTGGGAGAAAAAAATACGTAAGTTGTAACACTGGTGGAAAACAATTGTTTGAATATTTAATTGTCTTTGATCTCATTCATGGCTTGTGAGATGCAGGGATGATGGTATCTTTTTCTAAGCCAAATAACTGTTCTTGGTCTTGGGTTGTTATACACTTTCCCAGGACAAAAAGTGCGGGATGTTACCCACTAGTCATGATACCAGGTGCAAAATTAATTGACTCATTAAACATAATCAGCTTGTTTTACTGTGAAGGTCTCATGCTCTGAAGATGATGGCACCGTTAGCTTGCAGTCATAAATAAGCATTTACCACCCACTGCTTCAGGGCAAACTTTCCTTCAGTAACACCGAAAATGTACTTAGAAGAAGCTTTAGTGGTTTATTTGAAGAACAGAATACATGCTACCTCCTAGACATGCAGGTGCTGTTGAAGAGGTAACTCCATTTTCCCCAGTATCTGCACACTGTAAGCTGCAATTTGTTCTAGTTCACCAGGAGAATATTAGTTTGCTATTATTGCCCAAATGTGGCACTTCTTCCTGTTATCTACTGGAGTATATAAAGGGAATGTTTTTTTCCTGATGATTATTATTATTATGTTATTAACAAATCTGAGAAACAATTTGAATGATTCATGCTAATCTCAGTACTGCAATATTGAGTACTCTTACATTATAAATGTTCTTTGAGTTCAGCTTCTGTTAGTAACATGTTCTCTAATATGCAGCTGCTTTTTTTGGTTTTTGGTTGACATGTCTGTGGTTTTATTCTCCTTGGCAAGGAAAAAGCAAACACTGACACCAGGATATTCTGTGGTATATGAAATGGGAGTAGATGAGATTTTCATGCAACCTTAGGTATTTTTTTGGTAATAGTGAAAAAGATAATCCAAAAATACATTTGCTTATCAGTTAAAGGTCTGATCTAAGCTCATGTAGGCATATCTTAGCCCACCTAGGCTAGGGACTGACAAAAACTGTGCAAGTTAACCTGTCCAGAACTTAGTTATTTTCTCGGATTTGTAGCCTGTAGTGTGATTTTGTGCTTGGTGTTATGTGTGCATACTGTAGTTTGCTTCGCTAGCTCTAGTTCATCTCCACAAGCAACAATTTTAGACTCGTTGCTGTATAATGTAGGAATATTTATGCAGTTGTGGTTGTACAGGGTCTAATAAGAAGTGGCAGTTGGTTGCCTCGTTTGTTTTCTGTTGTGATGCCCAGAAATGCTGTCATAAGGAATTATATGCATTGCTTGATTGCTACCGTTCATCTCAGAGCTCTTTATACTATTCTTAAGCAAAACATTCCTAAAATTGCAGGGATTAACAGGCCCCATAGCAACTCCCACAACATAGGAATGAGGCATAATGCTATCCAGTGCTCTGCCACCTTCGAGGTGCTTGGTGGGCATAGCACAGGGACAGGAGGGAACTAGAAGGAAAGACTTCAGTTGCAGAGCATTTCTCAGGCAGCTGGTAGAGGCAGCGCTAGGACAGAAAGCCTCTCAAGCTGAACCAATATTAGAGAGGCGCAGTAAACACACAAAGATTATTTTTTTCCCCCCTCTCTTCCTTAGGCTGTGTCTTTTGTGCTTCAGATCTTGAGATGCAGAACACGTAATCTGGTGTGTGGGAGGCAGAGACTCCATGATTGAGCCGCCGATTTAACTTAAGTTATATATTGCCCATAAATGGATATTTTCTGGGGCTTACTGTCTTCATTAAAAATCTCTCCGAGCTGAATGTTTCTATTAATCAGCTGGAAGCTGGCTGTTTATGCCTCTAAAAAAATCCACTTTTCTGAGGTTTAAGCTTTTATTGAACCCTTTCAAAAGGAGCTTCCTTTCACATCTCTTAAATGGGGAAACCACAAACAATGTTTTTAAGAGTTCCTTTTTTTTTCAAGTACTTTAGATCAAGTCAGGAGTGGTATTGTGGAAATCAACAACTTCTTAAAATTACCCAAACCCAGAGTTAGCTGAGATTGCTATAAAACCACTCATTATGTAATGATGGCTATAAAACAGCAATTACACTATTTTGTTCTGAGTTTTAATTATGTAATTACAATGACTATGTTGATTGAATTCATCGAATGTTTAATGGTGTTAAAGAAAATATTATGACACTTTAGCCCATGTTTCTCAGAAGTACTTTTAAATGACAGCAGAATTCACACTCTGTCCCTCCCTTTCCTTTTATGTTGTATGTTTCATTAATGGGGGAGGGTTTTTTGAGAGAAGCAGAGTTAAAGTGAACACAGAGTGCGCACTGGATCCAATTTCCACATCCGGATCTTCCTGCAAGTACTAATTTCTGTCTTCTGCTTTAAAAGGAGCTTGGTACTTTGCAGCATCGTGCAGATGATGCAGAATAATTACATTAAAACTTAATATGTAACAAAGTAAAATTCCTGACAAGGAGGGGAAGCTTTAAGGCACTGAGCAAAGTGTTGACATGGCTTCCTTTTGCTTAGGTTTGCAGTTCTGTTCATTTATGCTCAAGAAAGATGAGTTAAAATCAGAAAAGCAGCAGCAGAACATTACTCATATAATTAGGAGAATGGAAAGTTGATCATGCAGGAGGAAGCTAGAGGCTTTCTCATTCATTCTCACGGAGTGAAGTCTGAATAGGAACATCACTGCTATATATAAATGAAAATGTAGGGAGAGAGAAGGATAATAGCAATAGAAGAATAAATACAGACACAATATTAATACTTTCAGACTGGCAGTTTAGAAGCAGATTCCCTCCAGAGCAGCACTGAGGAGCAGCAGCAGCCTTTCCATCAGAATAAGGGACTAAGCGAAAAGAGTCCAGCTTCTCTTTAAGATCAGCCTCAGTGCCCCTATGGAGAGGATTCATGGGCGTGGTGCTTGTGACAGAAGAGAGTTTGACCTTTTGATGCAGAATGACGCCTTCAGCCTTGTGTTTTACTTTTTCCTCAGGATAGCAAAATAGTTAAGCAAGTTCTAAAGTACTGCTAAACTGAGGACTTCCCTTTACTGAACTGAGGTGCCGCCATGATTTCCTGTCTACCCCAATCCATTTAATTCCCACACTCATAAACAACTTCGGGAGCCAGTGGTTCCCTGAACTTTTGAAGAGGGTGGGAGATGCTGAGGCTGAAGAGTGGGTCCCTGAAAAGCCTGAGACCTGAGGTTGGCATCACTGCTTAATCCACAAAGGGACAAAGTACTTTCCCCGTACCCACGGGCTTGGAAAGGACGCAGTGGATACATCCATTACAGTGCATGCATCTTCTGCAAGGGATTCTACAAGTTTCAATACTTTTTAGGTGTGTTTTTCAGGTTTGGGGACTTTTTTTTTTTTTGGTGGGTCAAGACTCTTCTGTGCCCATTAATTCCCCAGTAGGGTACATCTATCCCCATCGATAATGGTGAGATGTTGTTAGCCCCAGTGGGACAGGAGACAAACACTAAGTCCTGTTAAAAACCCTACTGATAAGACTCAACATCATCTAAGGCATTTGTGCTTAATGTGTTTATTGTTCTCTTTGTGACTCCAATTGACAAGGTAATGGAGTGCTTCTGTCATCACACACATTGCTCAGCTGCTCTTTTTAGCCATTTTGATTCTTTAGTTAAGGTTCTGTTTTATCTAATTCAGTCCAGTTGCTTTCAATTAGATTTCAGTGTAGCACTGAACAGTGCCAAGACCACTTTAAGGACCCCATGGATACTGCCTTTTTCTGAGTGTTCCTACTAGAAAATAAGATTTTCATCCACAGTGAGTTTGTTTAAATAAACTTTACTGCACTTGCTTTTTATCTGAAAATAAGGTAGGTCATCTGAAATTACTTTTAGTGATACAAAATGAATATCCATAGTTCACAAAGGCATTCAGTAGAGAATAACGAAATACTGGCACAGAATTTCATTCCTTGGAGATCAAAGAATAGGTCTTGGCTGCATTAAAGGCAAATTTTATGCTTAATGTAAATTACTGCATCTTCTAAACTACTTGATATTAATATACTGATCTCTTTGGGACAGGAGCTGTCACTTACTGTACTCTTGGACAATGACTATCATGCTGGGGTTGTAACTGGATTGAAATTTCTAGGTGTTACTATGGGATCTGAATGTAAAATTACAGTCAGAAAAGCTTGGTGGCTTTTCTCCCCTCATAATTTATCATTGCTCGGTACATTTTTCTCTATCATTTCAGCCTTTCCCATTTTACAAATACTAATGTTTTTTCCTGAGCTTTAATGGAGGTAAAACTGTCATAATAATAATAATAATTGCACTCATTTCTGTAACAGCTACAAGCCAGAAAGCTTTTGCTTTGTTCCAGCATAAGAACTCAAATTAATATACAGTATAAGCTCCTTCCCAGCTTATTGAAGTCTTCTATCTGAGTGAGTCAATCATAGCTCCTCTGAGTGCTAGTGACATGCAGGACCTTTATAAAAGTACTTGACTATTGCCTGTCCAAAGCAAGAAGACTTAACCTGCAACTCTTCATTAGTGTCAGCAAGCATTTCACATGGGCATCGCTAAGAAAACTTACAGGACCAATGTTAACAGTCTTCAGCTATGCCAAAAATTACAGTGCCTGACTCCAAAGTAGCCTTGATGCTGCTTGAAGGCAAAATTTGAAATAATAAACAGAAGATATTTTTCTTTCTTGTCCTGATAATCAAATCCAAAAATCTCCCTGTCTCCAAGTTAATTACATGTGTGTACAGGTATCTGTCAACTGAAGAGACAACTAAAGCAGCTGAAAATGGGTAAAGGCAGCAGTCCTTAGTAGTACATCTGGTAGCTTTAAGAGCACTTGACCTTATGTCAAGCCAAGCTGGGTGTTCCCAAGCACAAGCTGTCAAGTCTCTGGTTCACTTCAGGCATATGCAGTTTCCTTTACTTCACTAAAGCAAATCAAGGAGTGGGAGAGAAGGACATTCAGAGAGGCTGACTGATAATGCTGTCACATGCCTCGTAACTCTGGGGAAAGTGTACAACATATTAGTTCATTTAGAGGTGTGCTGCTTCTTTCATTGTGCTGGTTAAGCTATTGTGCATCATGATGAATTTGGAAAGGTTTTGTTTCACCTTTTTGACAGTACATATGCAGAGACATTACATCATTCATTCTCTGTGTAGGATACCTCTCGTGGGTTTTTTTTAAGTGTAAAAAATGTTTGCAATTAGATAATTCTCCTAAGCTGTAAGATGCAGTTCTTACATGAAGATTTTTATTGTTCCATCTTTATGGAAGATTATGGAGTATTTTTATGAATGGGAACATTATAAGCCCATAAAATTTCAACCTTATTCCAGAAGATAATGCTCTTATTAGTCAGCAAGGCTGGCCAGAGCAGAACACTAGACGCAGAATAATGAAAAGTGGATTCAATCCCCGGCTCTGCCCTTGATCGTCTATCTAGGTCATGGTAGGCAAATCAGTTAGAAGTCCCAATCCCCCCATTTTAAAATGAATTTTCAATCTTCAACTTTTAGTCATTCTGAGACTTGCCAATGTAAAGGACTGTATTAAAAGTGGATGGCATATTATTGGATTCAGAATTCCCATTAAAGCTTGTCAGTTTCAATGAGGAGTTTCAGCATGATCTTAGTAAAATTCACAAAGGACAGGTCCTTTAAAATAATTATAAATGGGAAAGAATTGTTAATCTATGACCCTTTTTGGAAACATGAGCACTGGTCTTTCTGTGCTGTAGTTTTTCATTCTTTTAAAAAGATTAAAACTCTTTTCCTTCAGCCTTTCGTGTTCAGATTCCAAGATACTCATCAGAGTGACTGTCTTTACCCTGCATTACAAAAGCACTTGGCATAGGGAGAAGCCCTATGTGGAAAACAGTTTTGGAGAAGTCGTATTCTTAGCTCAAATAAAAGGAATCATTTAATTTGTGGGGCAGGTGAGAAGGGACTGAGGTGCGTGCTGCTCGTCATGCGAAGGACCGTGTTGTTTCCCCAGAGAACCTGCTGCCTGAGTAGACATTTTTAAAATCCTCAGTGTGAATTTGACCAAGTTATCTAAGAGCAACTACAGGTAGCTGTCAACTCACCTTTCTAGTCCACTGATCGCAGCTGAACAGTCCCACTCTGTTCCCATACTACACGCTGTGTGTTTTGAAATCATTATATAACACTTTCCAAAATGGTGCAGAGAATGCTTAAGATCCCAAAGTCACATTCCTGGGGACTTGAATCTACCAGTAGAACATTCCTCTTATGGAAAGCAGTAGTGTTTAAAAACCCCAGAAAGTTCTGCCCTTGCCCAGAACAGCCTGTCACGTGAACCACAGCTTGCTTCGGGACAAGGTGATAGCCTAGCTTATCCCTCCCTGTGGCAGCAGGCAGTCAAGCAGTGGGCAAGCTGTAAAGTATTTCTAATGATGATGTGTTATTTGACAAGGAGCTACTGATATTGCCTCAATATTAGCATCACTTTGAGAGATGTCCAGCTGTAGATACATACCCCAGCACTGGAATTGCCCTGAAAGATGTGCAATAAGAATAAGTTCCTCAGAAAGCCATTTGAGCTGGTTACTGTAATCTTGACCATAAAGACCTGTCTGGTTTTAGTGGAAGCATGCTCACAGCATTGCTGATCATCCTGAGTTTCTGCAACTGTAAGGTATCTACCAATGGGGAGGAAATTAATGTAATAAATCAGTGAATATAACAGAGTTGACAAACTTGTTAAAGTAAACCATGATGTCTTCTTCCATTTTTGCTGACTGACAAGGAGCTGTCTTCTCATATTCCAGGTTTTCTCCTACCTCTTGTTTGGATGTCTGTGTGTTTTCTGCTGATGGATTTATATTTTTCTGGCCATGTTGGAATGACAAGACAGTGACATCTGGTGACCAGTTATGTGTATTCAATTTATTTTTGATACTTCGCCCTAAAGCAGTTACCCCAAATTCTGGTAATTACTGTGGAAAAAGTCTATTAATAAACAGATCAATTACTTTCAAAAAGAAAGACCTCAGCAGCTCCCATAAAGTGCGTATAAATGTCACAATTTTAGCCTAGAGTGCTGGAGAACTAAATATTAAGGGATTGCTTATCCACATAGCCATTTGTCTGCCCCTTGCCGCCAAGCTGTTTAGAGTTGTGTTGTCCCCATGGATAGGGTGTTGTGTCACCTGCATCTCCTGGGTGTTTGCCCTGGGCTCATGACTGACCACAGAGGTACCGGGTTGTGTGTTATTTTCAGACTTGGAAGAAGCAATCACTGAAAGAGGTTGCTGACTTCCCTGTATACATCCTTCAAAAAAACAAAGCAAAAAGCTCCAGCTCCTTAACCTAATCTGCTGTCACAGCTTTGTTGGCTTTTTTTTTTCCTCTAAGTGGGCTGTCAGCAGGGCTCCTGCTAATAGCCTGATGTCTCAGCATGCTACGCTTTTTGGACCTATTAATTTCATAAACAGAAACATCAGTTCTTCTGCTCCCTTCAGGCTTTAAAGGGCATGTTTATATTCTGTCTCTATCCGTGCAGTGATGTGACTGCTCAAGCTGTATCTCTGGTACATCCCACTACTGCCTTAGCTCTCAAATGCTCCTGTGGTTGTTCTGATGCTCTTGAAAAGTAGGTTGAATTTATCCAGAGATTCATGAATAAGAAAGAAATCAAGTGCAATAAAGTGCAGAGCTGCCCCTTTAGTCAAATGACTTTTCTGCATTGTTGTGTAAGGAGCTGAGGATAAATGGCACTTAGTTGTGCCACTGCCCCTCTTGGCACTGCTACCTTTGCTCTCCGTTCAGATAAACAAGGCTGCTGGTCTGGAAAGTGATGTGACCCAAGGTGTTACTGTCTTTCCCTCCATTTCTTTGGCTCCTTTGCCTGTGGGGAGGGAGAGGGGAGGCACTGAATGCAAGGGCAGGGGCAGAGCAGGAGGCCCATGGCCTCCTCTTCCTCAGGGAAAGGAACCAAATACCCTGTGGTTTTCACTGAGATCATCACCAAAGCTGCCCTGGGGCAGTGCTGCTTCTCAGGGCAAACTTGTTTCACTACAGCTTTCCTCCTGATGAAGTGAAAATTTGCTTTCACAGAAACATGTTTAAAGTCTTCATCTTACTTGTAGATTGCCTTTTGTACTTTCGTAAAGTTTTAAGAAAGTATTTTTTCTTTTTGAGATCAAATGCTTTTCTGATTTTGAATAGAGGGGAAATCCCGCCTTTAGGGAGATTTTCAGTTAGGTGACAACTTTGGAATGCAAGTACAAGAAAAGGGAAATAAGTTCCATAATCAGGTTATAAATAAAGGCCACATGATTCCTCTGTGCTGTGCGTTTGCAGAAAGAAGCAGACTACCTGGGTGTGCTCTGGGAAGCAGAAAAATGAGTTATCTTTGTGCTTAAAAACCAAACCAACCAACATTATCATTTAGGTGCTTACGCTAGCAAAATCGAGTTAGAACAAGTGTTGTGCCCCAAAGAACTGGTTGGTACCAGCATCCAGGGATGTCAAGGACCACTGTACAAAGTAGACAACTCAGATATTTAAGGCAACAAACTTTTCATCCTTGTCCCTTAGCTCACTCAGTAATACAGCCATTGTCATTACTTCTTTAATAAACATAGTTCTTACAAAAAGCTGTTGAGCAGGCAGTAAAAGGTGTCTCTATCTCAGTGAGACCTGTGGCGTCACAGTATGGAGGAGCTGTGATGCTCCATCCCCTTCAACTCCTGTTTCAGGCCTTTTCTCTCATGTGTCAGATGTGGCTCTGCTGCCACAGTCACACTGAATTTGAATCGCTGTGTGCGTGGCTGGTTTAAACCCTCTAGATGCTGCCCTGCAGAGGATCTCAGGTAAAGTCCTCACACAGCCACAGCTCTCTGGATCCTGCTTGAGCTTCCAGGTTTCTGCCTACAGCAGCACCATGGGCCAGTGGCCCTGGGGACCCAACAGATGCTGCAGGATGAATCCTGAGCTGCTCCAGGCCAGGACCACCTCTTTAGCACGCACACAAATAAACCATCTTCTTTGTCTGCTCTCAAAGCTCAGCAAACTGGTAGCACAGGTCAGCAACATTTCCTTCATGCTACACCTACCCTCTTCTGCCATTTCATCTTATTGTCTGGAAATAAATTCAAATCATCATAAATTACTGATCTGTTCTATTACCATCTCCTGTGAGGTGAATAAAATGCCACAGAATTTATTAAGTCTAATTTCTTTGCATATTGGTTCTTTCTATATTCCCAGCTCCTGCAGGGTTTACTCAATATGCAAATTACGTTTGATCCATTTTTGGAAGTAAGTTTTAATTATTAATAATGTAATAGAATAATTTTTTGAGTTGTTAAAGATGTTTTAAGTAGATGTCATTTTCTGAACAGTACTGGATATAAGTAAAAGCCATTATTGTCATCTCCTGACCTAGTGGGAGTAACCTGGCAAGTGATACTGTTCCAAAGACTTTTTTTCAATCATTCTTTTTTTTTGCCATCATCTGAGCAAAGATGGATTTTTTCCATAATATGATTATAAAACATTCATAAACAATAATGTTTTCCTTATTGTAAGTGGTATGTTTTAAATTACTTTTAAAGCATCTGAAAGTAATTTATCCCAGAGCTGTATGGTGTCACTTGAGAAAAGAAGCTCAAAATTGCTTTTGAATTTGCTATGATTTCAGTACTACTTGTAATGGCAGCTGAAGCTGCTGTTTAGAAAAACATCCCAAAGCATCTTGAGGTGCAATATGTGTGTGTGTGTAGTTGTGTGTATGTAATTTTCTCAACCTTCTCAGTATTTTAAAGCTTCACTTCCTCATTCAGGTGTCTGATTCCCTTGACCTTGTGAGCATTATTGTTCTACATTCCAAAATTGACCATTTCAGCTGCAGTTAAACATTTTAATTTGTTTTGAGTGTTATTTTGCAGTGGCTAATGCTATAAAGCCAAATTAGACAAACTCAGTGCATGTTCACAGAAACTAATTATTCCTAATGATTTCCTGTTCAAATAGATATTCCTTTATATAAATGAAATAGAAAGCTCACTCTTTGCCCTGGAGAAATGTCTGTATGTTTATATAGATATTAACCTACAATCTTACTATAGTTCTGAATTATGCAAAAATATATTTCTATTGTGGTTGTGTTGTTACTATAGGAAATGATCTGGTTTTCCTTGTGGCCATAAGGAAATATGTTGGCTGTCTTCAATAGGATAAATAGTTCCTTTTCTTAAATCTCTACTGCGCATAATGTTTGTTTCCATGACTCCAGGTAGATGTTACTTTTAAGCTCATGAAGTGCTGCACATGCTGGGAGAAAGATTTCTTTTACGTCAGGAAACTATAAAATATTATGAGCATGGATGTGTTAAAATAAGGATCGTATAATTTACACAGTGATAATATTTTTTCTTGCAATATAAGGCCAGAATTCAGTCCACATTCGATAATCACTGAAATCGTCATCCAGCCTGTGCCACTTCTTTAGTGTTCATCTGTTTGAAGAAATTCTGTGTTTTGTTTGTTTGTATTAATATAATGAATATTCTTTGTATTATGTTTAATCCAGCTTGTATTTATTTAAGAGTACAGTTCAGTAATTAATGGGCAGTCAACCTCATCCAGACTTCTTCAATGTCATTACACATCCAAGGGATGAGAAACGGCACACCTCAGATCTATGAGGTGCCGCACTAGCAAAATCACTCATTCTTCCTAGACAAGGTTAGCATTTTAGGAACTATCAGAGGGAATCAGAGACTTCCAGCTTTGAACTATCTTTGCCAGTCAGAACACCCTACTCTCTCATTTCAACTCTTCTCAAAGTGTCAGAAGGTGCAGTGGGATGGATATAGCTGAACTGCATTAGGGAAAAGCTGCAGAATGGCTTAGGGTCTTTTCAGTATTTTCACACTTTATTTCTTCACTTTTTGTACATATAGGAGAAGAACTGATTTTGTTAGAGAACTAGTCACATATTTGTCCGGGTCAGGTTTAAGTGAATCTATATTGTTTCAGTGTCTTACAGAAGATAAATGTTAAAATGAGGCATTTATCCATGGGTCATGGCCTCCTTAAGTAGCCTTGAGGATCTCAGATTTCACTTACAGTCTTATCATTAAAATATGTATATTTTGGTATATTAAGATGAGAAACCAATCTGGGCTCAATCTTACGACAGCTCATTTTGCTCCTCTACACTGTAGATGCTCCTTTATGAGGAGAGGCTATTAACATCCTTTCTGAAGTGCTTTGAGATCCCTTGTTGATCAAGCAGCTTAGAGTCCTGATTCCTTCCAGTGAGAGGTCTTGATTTTAGGAAATGGTTACTGATGTACCGCTTGATTTCTTTTCTTTTCAGCTGATATTCCTCTCCATTATAAATAGTTCCATAAACTCCATGGATGAAATTTTGCAGACAGTTATTAATCACTGATTTTGTTAGCGATAAAAGAACTTGATCAAGTTTAATCACATATTCCTTCTCAGTATGGCATTGTAAGACACACAGGTAGAAATTGCAGGTGATTTTTACAGCCGTCTAAGTACACAAACTGTTTTACTGGATGGTTTGGGGGCTACAGAAAATTTTGAATCTCACAAAATAATTAGGCTGCTTTTGGGAGTTAAATTACTCAAGTAAAGAACTAAAATCTCTCATCTTGTACTTTCATGTAAAGGAGCAAACTTGTATAGAATGATGGCTTTGCCGTTAGGCAAGTGAGAGAAGATTTCAAATGAAGGATAGTGAGGGATGGAAAAGCTTGTCTAGAGAAAGGTACTTGAGAATAGTGAAGATAAAAAAAATGATTGTACAAAGATAAAAGACGTTAAAAAAGCTGCCCAGCATTCAATAACTAAAGGTGACAGTAAGTCAGGAAGCTTAGCATCTAAGACGTTATTTAATACCGTTTTGAGGAAGTGGGGTTACATAGTGAGAGAGCTGCTGCTTCCTCTGCAGAGTGTTATTCTGCAAAACAGTAGTTAAAAACCCTATCTTCTTGGTTGGAGAGTCTGTTATTAGATCTTATGTTGCATAAATGTGAGAGCAAATCCCTAAGCATGGGAAATCTTGCAAAATAAAAGCTTGAGAAGGCAGAGTGATAGCAATAAACTTTGTGTCTTTCCTCAGCAGTAGAGACCTTGACAGCAAAGCGTGTGCTTCCCTACGAAGAGGGAGCACAACTCATTTGGATGGCCTTTCTTTGTGGTTCTCAGCCTCACATGCAGCCCTGGGGAAATGTAAAGGGAGGGACTCAGCAAAACCAAAGGGTTCATTAATGTGAATTCCTAGCAACAGGAAATATATGTCCTTAGAAAAAAAAAAAAAAAGAGGCTGAGGATGTGCTGCAGTGGTAGCTGATGCAGAGAAACAACAGGATCAGCTCTGATTTCACGCTGGGAAAGATGCCGATATGGAAAATTTGCTGTGATCGCAGAATGAAGCCTCTGCAAAGTGCTTGATTTTCACAGATAGCTTCATCCCTAATGACAGAGCAATCTTCTTTAACCTTTCCATCCTCTAATAACCTCACTCCATTCTTGTTAGCTAACCATACCAACAGGTATAATCTGTTTTTCAGAAGTTAGCAGAAAGCTGATGGCATAAAAAATTAAGCTTTTAAATGTTTCCAAGTCCACTGTATTTTTATTTCTCTCTGTTCTCATCTGTAACAGGAGATACAGTTGATACTGAAATCAGTAGGCACTGTAAAAAATGTCCAAATGAGGATGACAATGAGTATTTAGAATAATTATGAATGGATAGATGATGAAACCCAGCCAAAACATCTATACACTTGTAAACAAAGGCAGTACATTTTAGTGATGCTATGGTAATGATCACCAGTCCTTTTGAGAAGGTTTAAGCCTGATAAGCAAAAAAAAAGGCAACCTTTTATTGAGGTCTCAGTTCAGCAAAACAATTGCAGGGTATTTTAACTGCAGTGTTAGTTTAGGTTTGTATTCAAATTTTAATGCTCAGATCTTTTCCATTTCTAAAGAAGTTCTCGCATCTGTCATAAATGGTACTTTAAACCTGGACTCACCAGGATAGAGGCTACCATGAATCCATTCCTCTGGGAACAGCAGCCTGCCCAGTCTCTCTAGAGGAGGTGAAATTAATCATTCAGGTCCAGATAGGGACTTGTGTCTTCCCCCTCATGAGGACATAATTACTTTTCCTATGACAGACTGAGAAACAGATGCTGCCTGGGGCACATCGCTCTACTGCTTGAAGCATAGTGATGTCTCCAAAAGAGAGTGAAGCAAGCAGAGAGGAAATATTGACTTGTGAGTTATTGTAATGTAGCTGCTTACCAACACAGCACTGATCAGGGCGAGACCTTTGTGCTGACCATGTTAACACTTCAGTGAACACAATTTGGTGTTCACTTGACTGTGCTGAGAATGAGGTGCTCAAATCCAGTGCAGGATTCAGGCTGATTTAAGATGGATTATCTCTGTTAGTCCCAGTTTCAAACTGTGCAGAAGTATCAGTGATATATATACTTCTACCGCTGTAACTGTAATTACCCCTGTAATATACTGTAAAACTTCACAGTATGAAGATGCAAAATATTCAGAGACTTCATGCCTTCTCCTTCTTGTTGTGATAGGGCAAAAAGTTACTCAGGTTACTCCCAAAGTTGAAGGATTTGTCAGAGATCATTTATCTGGTTTGAGTACAGTCTCAGGCTCCTGTGCAAAGAGATAGACACAATATATCTTATGTTCTTTGGAGTCATCCATTTAACCTTCTGCCTCACAGAAATGGGATGGGTATTTGAGAAGGAATCTGTTGACAGTGTCAGCCCATAGATTTTCTAAGAGATTTCTTGGGACTCCTGACTTCTGGCAGGAGCAATCCTATCCTGAGCCACAAGATATCTCTTTTTTTATAAGCTCATATAATTTCAGAGTGAGTTTTCCATTGAATGATATATGCCAAACTTAACTCTAGATATTTATAAGCATATCGGTGCCTCTTTCCTTTCTCCTGAGCTGTGTCCACCCACGCTTATTGTTAATTAGCGTCTTTCCGGTTTGTTCACCCCAAAGATTAAAAACAATTATTGCAATTGGAAAGAGCTGGTAATACTGTGTGACTGGTACTGACTTGAAGTGATGCCTGAGGAGACAGAGCCTGGCTGCAGCCATGTAGAACCTGCTGCTTGGGCATTGCAAATGCTGCAGCATTTTCTTGTCTTTCCCTCACTGCTCCTTGAGGAGAGGTTATTTTCTTTGCTGTTGTTTAAAAACATACATTATTGCTAGCCAAATGGATGATCTGGAAATGTCGAATAGGAACTAACTTAAAAACAGAAAACCAGCAGACTGCAGAAAGTTTTGGGCTTAAAGCAAAAAGTGGCGTTGGCTGAATTTGGAAAGCAGAGGAAAAGCAATTAACAGAAGTGTATTTGAAGGAACATGCAAAGGGAGGCATAAAAGCTTATATAACAGGTTTTGTTTTGGCAAGAAAAAATAGAACAGAATGTGGAAAGAATGATGGAAGTGGGTAATAATGGTTTGAATGTTTTAAACAGGTTAGGGTTTGTGATGTTTTCCACTTAAAATTATTGCAGATTTCATGTGTTGTTATTCAAAGGTTTGGAAGTCTTTTTTTCTTCAACCAGGAAAGAGAGTAATAGATGTAGGTCAACCTGCTGGATAGTTGGTTGAATGACAAAAATTAATCCTGCAGGGCAGTAAAATGTTTCTTAATTATTTTTTTCCTCTCCCTCTGCAGTGCTGCACTGCTCTTTGGAGATGTTGATGGTTATGGGTTTTCCCTCCCAATTTTACTTCCACCTAGGAAGTGCCATTCCTGTAGTTCCATTAATAGTGATTGCAGTCGTGTTCCAGTACAATAACATGTATTGATCTATGGAATTACAACAGAGATCGTTTTTCATGCTTAGTATAGCAGTTACCGGCAATTTGGATCATGCGTTGATAGCTATAAAGGGCTCTCTCCAGTTAAAGAAGTGTTGAAGCTAATTTGAAGGCATTTGCTATTGCAAAAATCACTTCATTAGATTCTTTCATAGATATTTTACTCTGGTATAAATCCACTGGACTTTACTATCATCCTCTCTTGACTTTACTGTCATCCTCAACAATTCTAAGTCATTGATGGCATATGTGGCCATAACTTGCCCCGTAATGTTAATCCAGACAGGTAATACTTAGTCATCACACTTTAATCTTTTTTTCTAGAGGGATGTTTATGAGCATTGGTGTACAAATCAGCCTGGTAATGTGGATTGCATTTCTCCATGTCCTTGCTCTGTCTAAACTATCGTAAAAGCGTAAAATATTGGCCAAGAGAGCTATAATTGGTGATCATATATTTGGCATCCTGGTGCTCTATCCAGCTATCTGTGGGATTCAGTATAGTACTTTGGTTTTGCCACTATTCAGCATAGTTTTAACCTGACTTGCTCTTGGTGAAAGGCCAGATGCAATGCAATCAGTCTGGCAACCCCGGGAAAAATGGAAAGCTAATGAAAAGCCTAAACTAAGTAAGGAATTAATCTCAAGTGAAACAAACCCAACTCCTTATGTTTTATAAGTTACATGGAATTAATTCATATTGTCAGCATTAAATAGCCTTCTCCTAGGTTTGGCATGAGTCAAAGTATGTACTCTGTAGAATAGGAAATACCTCTGCATTCATTACAGTGAGCAGCTCAGGCCATGGAGGTAATACCACTAAAGGGCTGTCCGTGGAGCAAGTAGTACGTTGCTTTTTCTGGCGACTCCAGGAATCTCTTACTGACAGTCTCCAGGTCTGTACTACTGCACCTATTCATAAATGGGCTTTGAAAAGCCAAGCAGTAGCACAGTGTGGTTTTGTCTGTACATGCACCCAAAATAAAATCACTTTATTGATAATCAGTAATATACAGGCTGCCTCCTGGAGTATGTTTAATATTAATGTCAGCATGAGAAAAAGCACCCAATAAACCAGAATCTATGTTTGTGCCATTCCTGTCCTTGCATTTTGGGCCATTGCACTGTGAAGTTTATGAGCGTAAGCTCTGTTCTGTATCCTTACAGCCATGTGTGCTGCCATCATTTACTACCCACACAAATACTCTTTGTTAGAAATTAGTCTTTTTATTTTTCTATACATAATTAGAGATACAAAGCAAGGAAGAGATGGAGAAGTATTCACGCAAAATGGAGCTTTTTGACTCCTACTTGAAGCTTTTTTAGTAATTATCTTTTTTCTTGCTTTCATTGTTTCTTTTTCTGTTTTTTACTTTTTTCTTCTTTTAGTTGACATCAGCTCTTATTGCATAGGTACAATGGCCTTTACTGTTCTATTCCATATTTAAGAAAACATTCTAGGTACTAATCCCTGCAGAAGACAGTGCAGTCCTGACACTGATTCATGATGACCACTGAATACTCTTAATTTCAGGAGATTTTTCAAAGATACTGTCGCTGTGTTGTGAGAAGAGCAGGCCCAGGATCTCCTCCTTGTCCACTATGTCATTTCTTGCCATGATTTTCTCCTTTTCATTCTTACTCCTATGTGTGAAAGAAAATACTGCTGAACTTGGACCACCCATAGCAATCAACATGGTGATATTGTCATCTTTCTGATCCTGCTGGATGTGCTACGATCTGTCTTGCAGATTTGTCCTCAAAATGAGATTTTTTCCATCCACAGGAATCCTGCCTACCCAGTCTGCTCTGCTGTTTCTCTAAGGGGTTGTTATAAATCTGATTTTTATAGGTAGGCATTCTCACACTCATGCCCCCAGCGGCACTTAGCTTGAGACCTTCTGGCAGTATGAGAAGAGATTTTTGAGGCTCCTTCTTCATCCCAGTGCTGTGAAAATAAACAGAAAAAGAGCAGGTAAAGATGCTTGAGCAGGCTGAAGCAGATGATGTCCAGTGATGAGTGAAACAAGTAGTCAGCTTAGAAACTACCACATAGGTGTATATATATATATAGTGGTTTAGGCTGGATTGGTACATATTGTTATAGATTAGCCTATTCTGCACGAACTGCGAACAGATCGTAGCCTAGGCATATAGCATCCTCCAACTGAGCTGCACAGAGAATTCCCTTTGCGGACAAAAAGAGATTTTGAAACCCCTCAGAATAGACCAGACTTTGAAAACAAGGCGAACAGTGAGGCTGACATTGAGACAAGTTGTGCTGCGCAGAGATATTGTGACTGACTGTGTTCAAGCAGGTGCAGGTGAAAGACCAGTAAGTTTTCTGCTTCCAGGCACTCTCCCCAGAAGTCCATTACACATGCAGTACAGGAGGTTCCCCATCCTTGTTCACTCCCGTTCTTCCCTGCCACCTGTATATGAAGTTTTCCTTTCCTCCTCTTTTCTATTCTCTATCTTCCCTTGTGTGATTTAAGAGACTAAGCATGTGATAAATTCTCCCATTGAATTGGTAAGGGAAAGGCAAGATTCAGGTGCTGTGTCTAATATATAGAGCTAAAGAAAATATGAAATAGGATATGAGAATCCAGGTGAAAATCAGTATTTCGCCCCCATCCCCTCTTACTCTCTATGGTATTTCACATAATTGCTATTCTGCTGTTGCCATGGTAATGACAGCATTTCTCTGTCTATATTGTCGTTTTTTCTGTCACTTGCATCTACTTACAACATGGGCCCGCTTCTACCTAACAGATGAATCCCCATCTAGAGGACTGGGTCTCTCTAATTTTTTTTCCTTTCCATCCTGCTTTCCAGGCTCATGCAAGAGACTTACTTTAATTCTACACAGAACTTTAAAACAGATATTAATGCTTAAAGGCTTTGCTGGACTGATACCAGTGCAGTATATCTCACGTGATGAAAGTGCTGCAAAAATGATAGGCACTCTCTCACTCATCCCAGAGTATTTTAAAACCTCTTAAATTAAGGCCAACATTATCTCTTGAACTGCTTTAGAGAAGTGGCATGAGAGAGACTGAGATTAAGTCTATACTATTTTATCATCTATAGACCTTCCTCATCTTGTGTGATCTTATATTTAGAACTTGCCTGAAACTAAAAGGCTAAAAGAGAAGGCAGTGGGGGCTGATTGCTGAGCGTTGCTCAATATTTATGGTGTGTGCAGGATGGACTGTATGACTTTTCCTTTCACAGGCATTTTCCATCATTCAAAAGGCTGTTTTTAGAGTTCTACAATCCAAACGAAAAAGTTCATTAATAATGGGGAGACAATTATAATAATAACATTACATAGTAAAAGCATCATCATTTCTCAGGCATAATGGACACTTTGTTTTCACCTTTTAGAAAATCAGAGCTATTGACTTTGCTGGAGAAAGAAAAAGAGAATAATGAAGGGCAATTTTTCGTAATAAGCAAGTTTTCTGACAAAAATGATTTGTTGCTGATAGCCAAGATTAACCCTACTCTGAATGGATTTACCCGTAGTAGTGCCATGCAGTAGCATAAGGAGAGTAAAACTGGGGGTGCCATTCATAGCCAAAACAATTGGTGCATGTGCTACATGAGGGAGGAAATGAATCCAATATTTCCTAGATAATAGAACTTACACTGGTTGAATTTGTCTCCATGTAAATTGTGGTATTTGAAACTAGGTTGGTTTGGCTGCCATCTTAGTACAGAGTGAATGACATCCTAGTTAAACTGTCTTTGTGACTCCTGCTCTGAACATGTTCTCCAGGATCCTTCTGTCACTTAGCAGAGCATCTGTTATTTTTTCCATAGAAAAAGATAATTTTGAATTAGAACGCTGACCCTTTCATAATCAAAGTATCTGACCTCTGCTTTTGCAGCGTATGTAGGAAAAAGGCCACAGTGGGCAGTTGGTAAGACTCTTCTTTGCAATATTATCTTGCCTCAGTCTCTCATTGCCTTAACATCCACAGCAGACTGTATTTTCTTGGAGGAAATGAAATGCATGAAAACATAAGAAAATGCAAATATTATAATGGGATAGACTGAATGAACAAAACAAATAGTACTGATTTCTTCCCAGTTTTCAGATAAACACTAATCTTTGTCTTACCCCATTCATCTGAAAAATAGTTATTGCTATTGCCAGTTGTTCAGGGACTAGTTCCAACTTGTCTAGAGTCCAGCTAGTATCAGACTGGCAACCATGGATAAGGACTGTAACTTCCTTCTCTTCCACCATTTTGGTGGGTTTTTTTCCAACTGCTTTCCCATAAGACTCTCAGGTTTTTTAGCTTGAGCTATATACAGCGCCATACCCCTTCAGAAGTCACTGGCCATAGCAATTGCACGTGGGGCCTCAACTTTAACTGGCCGAGTTGATACCAATGAGAGTATCTTGTCTCCTGTGTGTGGCCCAGTCTGTAAAGAAGAGTAAAGCATTGTATGGTTTGAGTTTACACTACGTTAGAAATGTCTTTTAAAGGTAATAAGCAATTATAACTCGGCAACAAATTCATGTTGAGGTAGAAACAAGGCACATCACAAACATTACAGTTTTATAAATGTAAAAAGAGTCACAATAGGCTCAGTTAGCTTCTAAAGCTGCATATAAAGCTACAGAAAAATGCTCATGCATTTAATGCATTCTGGCTCTTTTCTGCTTTTATATTATACGTGTAATGGCATTTATGTATATACTGCCATTCGGGTTTCACTCGGCATATGAAGGATTGGAACTTAAATCAAAGCAGATTCAAATTTAACATTGGCAAAGACAAGAAAACTGGTTGAAGAATCAAGTTTTTAAGAAAGCCATTGAGGGGATTCAGGAATTGAGGTGGTGATCTTTGGAAGGATGAAAAGATGAAAGTTTTCAGTGGTTTAACCGGAATGTCGCTCTCTGAACTGAGTGTATTTTTATTGCTAATTTTTTTATTCATATTACAAAGATGATTATCAAGTCATATAGTTCTTTTAAGCTCTGCTTCAAAGTTCAAAATGTAGATCTGGCTTTTCTCGCATTTACCTTTGTGTCAAACTCATAATGATATTTTAAATGTAGATATCAAACCCTATTTCAAAGGAAGCTAGATTTTTATCCACATCTGTAGACCAAAAATTAGCAGTGAAAAAAGACATGAACAAGTTTGTGTGGTTCATCCAGACACTTGTGTAAAAACCCAGCTCTGCAGCTCGTCGCAGAATGGTTTAATTCAGCTTGCTGTGGTCCATACTACAGCAGCAACAGGAAAACATCAGCTACCCTAAACAAATAACAGTCTGTCTTAAGATCCTGCTGAGGCCCTTTTCCTCTGGAGAGTCAGAGATCACTGTCATACCAGCAATGGTTTATTTTACTTCAGGTCTTTCACATAGTAAATGTGTGAATTAATTGTAATGAAAGGTAATTAGCAGTACCCAACACCTGGTTAAACAGAAAATATAATAATTTCAATAAGCATAATGATAAGTATCAGGGATATAAAGTGGTTTGTTGTTTTGATATTTTTTTAATATGCCGTATTTTGAGATATTTGTAGGCATACTTCAACAGAACTTATTTTCCATGAACATTAGTGTCTAATTTAGCTGGTTTGTACTCAGTGCCATTGGTAGATTTATTTTTACAGCAAAGGATGGGCTCACATCAGGTAATCTGTTTTCATATCCCAGACATGAAACTCAGTTTGTGAAGAACTTTATGCTTAAGAATTCATAAAGTTAATGTCAAAGTTTGAGCTAGAGCCACAGGTTCTTTTGATGTGTAAGAATTACATAAAATGATTTTATAAATCCAGAAAGGACAAGAACTAGAAGTATCATTTAAAACAACAACAACAATAAAAAGCCCCTTTAACTGAAGAGGTCTGTTTTGGTCAGATGCTGTTTTTGGTTTGAGATTTTGTTGTTCACTAGAGTAAAATGTAGATTCCCAACTCCACAGAGATTTCCACATATGCTGAATTATACGGGATCACTAATGTAATTAAATACAGGCCTGTCTGTGTGCTTGAAGGAACCAGGGCCAGTGAAGCCTGATTCCTTGGGAGACCAACAGAGCTATCAGTCTTCTGGTGAAAGGATAAAGCACATTTGCAGAGAAATTAATTCAGAGATTTCACTTGAGACTGAGAGTTACCTGTGGGGAGGAGACAGTAACACACTTTCCACTAGATGATATTCTCAATAATACGATTTTTCTGAACAGCAGGAGGTGGATTCTGACTCATAATTATACAGAGCGACGTGCGCAGCTGATCAGAATTCCACTTTTCCCCTGGATTTCAAGTAATGCACATTTATTAAATACTGCCTTCAGAAGTTGCGTATTCCAGAATTACCAGTATTTTTTTTCCTTTGACTCCCATCTCATTCCTTAAGCCTTCACCTTCAAGAGATACTTTTTGCTGTTTTCCAGAGATTGCTCCTGATTTCTTTTTAAGGAAGCATTAACAGTATTTTAATGCAAGCAGAACTTTAGTTTGTGGGGTGTCTAGTAAGATACAGAGTGGCCATGTAAGTCAGTATTAACACAGCTTTCTAGTCCTATTTCGTAAAGGCAGAGGAAGGCATTTTGTTTGTGGAAGAATCCCTCATTAGTGATCTTCAAGCTTTCAGCTGGTCCAAAGAAAGCGATGCAAAGTAGATGCTTTACTAGAATTCACCTGTATTGCACACTGATTGAAATATCAGTTTTTAAAAATCACCATTAATGCAGACATTGTGTTTCCATGTTCTGGAGATCAGCCTTTCATGTTTAATGGCTCAGCAAATGTGATAAAGATTTCTAGGGATTAAGCTCATACATGTTTCCATTTGTCTTATGGCAGAAAGGTTTCCATAGCTATAATACTGTTTTCTCCTCATTGTTTCCAAAGGGAATTTCATTGGTGCAGAATCTGTACCTAAACTTATTTATTATAAGGTGTTCTTAGTCTGTTCAAGCCAGGTGCAGGTTTGTTGTGTGATGCTATTACTGACTATATTTGGATGGCAATGATTATTCCAAAGACCGGGGCCAGCTCTGTTAGGAACTGTTTATGCATCTCAAAGCTTTTATATACTTCTTATGTAAGAAGCAAAAAATAACTGGGAAAAAGAAGGCTTGTTACCCTTCCTGTACTGCAGCAAAGTGAAATACAGAACAGATTAATTCCTTACACAGATCAGTATGTGGGAAGCAGGGAAGTGATCTCAGATCCCCTGTAGTGCTAAGATATAGGCCTATCCTTCTTGTTCAGTTTAATTTAGAATAAGTATTCATTTTTAACTTTGCTTCTGTATGAATCAGTTAGTAATAATCCATCCTTTTGAAACAAAAGCTGTAACAAGCAGCTGGATATGAATAATTGGTACTAAAAGATAGTTAGAAGTGTCTCTTCATGTACAAAAATGTCTTCCTTTCTGAATCAGTGCAGCATTTTCTTGCTTCTAGAGGGGGAAGGGTTCAGTGCCAGGCAGATTTAGATCCATTAGTATTACTAGCTTGAAAACTTCTAATAATTAGCCAAGTCCCTCTGGTGAAGAGTGGATAGTCTTTATAACTCTGAAGCATGTCTCAATTACATAAAAGAAAGTGAGTTGCTATTCACGTAAGGTACAATAGGTGATTTGGATTCTGTTTCCTCTAGATGATTAACAAACCTGATGTATCAGAGAGCTTCACACTTCCTTTTATCTCATCTTTTTACACAAAAAGTTGATTTTAGTTATCATTGCTTTAATTTTGTGACCCTCAAATCACATTTATAATTGGAAGACATGGAAACATCTACTGAATACCTGTTTTTCTTTTTTTTTAATGGAAAGGGGAAGTGGGCTTTGATGGGTTTTTGGTTTGGAATTTAGTATCATTTTCTCCCCCCACCTGAAGATCCCTTGCCATCCAGGAAGGAATGCATTGATTTCCTCTCCTGTCATTTTAGGGAAAAAAACTTTCGTAAACCATTAAGTACACTTTGTGGAGAAATTAAATTCAATGAGAAATGGAGATCAGGAGGCCTATTGTCAAGTTCTGCAAGCACATTTTAAAACTAATCGCCAGTAAAGCCAAGAATCCTTAGAGGAAAGGTCGTAATACTGTGTGCTGGGAAAGCAGGGCTCTGTAGGTCAGTGCTGGAGCTCTCTCTTTTCAGGTAGCTTGAAGTCTCATTCCGTATGGCCAAAAAAAAAGTGATAGGTCACAAGGGACTCATATTCGTGATGAGTTTAATCCTGTTGAAATCAAGCAGAATTTTGGTAGGAACTGCAGTGGGGCTGATGAGATTTCACCTTTGGTTTTTGGAAGAGATGTGGCTGTTTCCCAGTTTAATGTGATTTATTCTTTGCTTCCTTTTAAGTTCATCCTCTAATTAGCTTTAAATTCAGGTTAGAGCTTCTCTCCTTATAGAAAGTAGCTGTGACAGCTGTGGGCTCTCAAAGGGAGAGTAGAAAATAGCTGCTTTCACAGAGGGACAAGGGTAAGGCTCTGGTTTTCACACTGGATGCTTTTTTCTAGACTCAACATCAGCGGGTCTGGATAATCACCAGCATGCAATCGTGGCATTTCATTTAAAGTCATTCAGATCAAAGTGCTAGTAGGAGGGTGCAGAAACCTTCACTCCAAAGACAAAGCTGTATGATATTAAATTGAATGGTTTCTGCTGAGTGAGTCTTGTGTATTGTGTTGCTTAAAAGAGGGAACAAAGTATGGATTAGAGAAGCTGCAAAAGCAGGCACGCGAAGGTCTTTAATACTGTTTTCTATTAGTAAGCTTATTCTTTCATGTTGCACTGCTACAAAAGGTAAAGATGTACAAATACCTGACAAGGAGAATAATCAGAAAGATGAATAGGTCTGAAATGGATTATTTTTCTATTAAAAAGTATAAAAGGAATTTAGTACTTCAAAGAAATATTAAAATTGTATGTCATGGAAGTGGAGCTGAAAAGCCTAGATACATTAACAGTATCAGGGCTGCACATTACTCCATGTAAGCTGATACAGAATTTGGCAACTAAAGAACAGAAGATTTTTGCTGGGAATGAGTAGCTAGGATCAAATGTAGATCCAAGACCCATACATTAATTTTTAAGCAGATGTGTAAGGCCATTGACTTCAAGTATCTTAACACAGTTTCCTCTATTAATGCACTGTATTCTAAGATACAGGCTCATTATTTGCATCCTGTTACTGGCTCTTTGCCATGTATACAAGTTCAGTGCCAAGACTTGGAATAAAGAAATGCTCTGCTTAAATGAATTTCTACAAGAAAATCATCCATGTGCATAACAGCATTGCTAATTGTCCGTTAACTTGACAGATGTACGTTTTACTGTTGATACATTTGATAGCAAGGGCCCTGAGTCCTGGCTGCTTCTTATAAGCTGTTGACAGCCAGTCACAGAAACCTTCACTGTTATCATTTTTACCTATATTTAAACAATATAAGCAAAAAATCAGAGATTTGTATGGTTTGTATTTGTATTTAAATGTGTGATTAACGCGTGGCTGCATTGTAAATCATAGCACTGACTAACTGCTTAGGTTTTCTGTGTCTGTTGCACTAAAAATAGCGAAAGAGCAAGTCTCTGGTATCACAGATGTTTCTGGCCTAAAACAACATCAGAAAGACTTGTTTCTTTTCTCTCTCCAGTAAGTACTGGCACATCGAACCAGCTCCCAATGAGTTCTATTAACATTTACTTGGCTGCAGAACAATCTTGATAGGATTTTTTTTTTCCTCTAAATGTAGTAACTGAGAAAAATGCCTATTAGGCATTGCTGTAGGCATCACTGTTTTTCACAAGTATACCATAAAGTTGGTGGTGGAAATATTGGTTGGTGTATGAGTTGATATATACACATAGATCGTGGTGCCGTCACAAGAGGTGGAAGTTCCAATTTCCATCCTGTAATTTTTACGAGTATTTTATACAAACCTCTAAAGAGCTTAAAATGCAGTTTGACACATTCGCTCTCATGGAATTTCTCATCCCATTGTCAACAAGCTGTGTACTGTTGTTTGGAAACCCACTTCAGATGGCTATTCATTATGTCTAGTTAGTGTCAAAATAGTTAATTCCTTTTCTTCATTTTTATTAGACTTAATAGCATGCTATCATCTGGCAGCCTAATCTTTGCTTTAATGAACAGTACCAACACATTAAAATGGGTGTGAAAATTACTACATTAACTTTACAGAAAAAATATCATTAGCACAAGAACCGCATTAAAATCCTCAAGGATATCTCAAGTGCATGGATTTTGAAGTTGATTAGAAGTACTTCTGCTGAAATTGTTATTTTAGGGTGGTTGCTACCCTTTTTCCTGATTTGCTGTAAATTACCTCTGTATCTCATAGATAGATTTATATAGTCTGTATAGCTATAATAGAATCTTAATGCAGGTAAGGGTATTCCTGAGGTTATAGTCTATGAGTTAAAATACAAATAATCACAAGTTTTGGCTGCAGATCTAGCCGGGAGGTATCACAACATTCCTGTATTTAAACAGATTTATGTAGAATATTGACAGTATATGTATCATAGAGACATGCTCTATTTCGCTGCGTCAGTGTCACTGTTATCTGTTTTTCCAATAAAACTATACCTGTCTGTTTCAAAATCATATGCAATGTTCCAGATGTTGAATTGCTTTGGTCTCTGTTACTGAAAACCTTTCAGGGACATCATACTACTCACCGCTGTGAGTTTTATAAAATGGACCAGATATAGCTGCGTTGCTGGACTTTTTCAGGCTACTACCACAACACAAAGCAGTTGTACATCTGGCGTATAGTATTTGGGGCTTTCCCCTGCTGCTGGCTCATTACTGGCTTTAGTAACCAGTAGTTGTCAGGGGTCAGATCTGCAGAGTATGAAGCTTAGATAGGCACTCATTGACATTTGCCAAGTGCCAGAGTGTGTTAGCAGGTATCTAACTCTGCATTGACATTCTGTCTATCTGCCTTGCTTAGCAGCCTTTGCAAACCCAGTTAGACATGTGCATTCACCTTTAAGTATCCAGAGGTCTGTGAATTTGGCCCAAATCCCTTGAAGTGATCTACTTAATTATAGTAAAAATGTCCTTCTTGATTCTGAGACAAGTGAACTGTCTTTTAGAGACCTTTCTGACCCATCTAAGGTGATTACACAAAAAGCCTGTGGCATGCTGATCTTTCTCTGTCGTCTCTTCTCATGATTTGCAACCTCTTTTCCCATTTTACTTCTTCCTACATAAGATCATTAATTAATATTTTCCTAGCTTCAGTTCTTATGGCTGAAACAACTTCATATGAGTCTTTCTCTGCCATTACCACATTAGTGCTGAATTTATTATTTCCTCATAGATTTTTAGGCCTGAAGAGAACCTCACATCATGTGGCCTGGGCCGCTGTTAAATTAGTCTGTAGGATTTTACTGTGTTACTCTTTTATTGAGCCCAGTACCTTGAGTTGGATTACATCAGATCTTTCCTCAAGTTATCACTGTAAACCAGAAGACTTCAGGATGTGGAAGCCCACTGCCTTTCTTGGTCACTCGTCCCTCATTTCCTCTTGTCTCACTCTTAATGTGACTGCCACTGTTCCTTCTTGCAACATCTTGCAAAGACACGTTGCAATGTCCTGTATCTGTCTATACTACAGCATCTTTGCTTAGAGTAAAAAAGATATGCCCACACTGAGCAAATGCTTCAGTCATCCCACTTCCCACGAGAGTGCCAGAGAGAACTGGTCCTCACAGGAGTCTGTGTTGGGTGGGTGCTGTCATGTTGCAGCTCCACATCAATAAGCTTATTTAAATGGGTATGTCATAGAGAGATGTTAGCAAATCTGTCACATCATGTACCATACTGCTTCTGATCTAATTATAATCATACCTTTAGAAAAGCCATTGTCTGACACATTGTTCATCCTCTTTTTTTCTACAAACAAAGCAATTTCCCTTGATATTTCACCATCTGGGAATCCTTCTCTGAATTTAAATGTTCTGCAGTCTAAGAAGGGCAGCTCTGTTCTTTTAGTTATTGGTTAATCTCATTGTCTTTTTTAATTTTGTTTTCAATGGGTATGTTTTCTTATTCAACATAAAAAGTGTCTTGGATGCAGAGTCATGAGATGGAAGCCTGTGATATTTGAGGTCTGGACCTGGGTTTGGAATTTACTGACATCCCCTGTCTCCCAGATGGGTTAAATCTGGCTACCCCTCCTGCAATTTGCAAAGCATGTATGTCACACTTGTATCTACATCTAGTTTCAATTAGCCATTAGCATTGCTCCCCTCTCTAGCACTATCGTGACAGCTGCAGCACGTACGCATTAATGTTTTTCAACAGTCTCTTCTTTTTACCTAGACATTTTTTTTCCTAGTTAATGTGATTTCTTTAGCCTCTATTTCTCATATGTCCTTTCTAGTTTTTGAAGATGCCTTTCTCTCTTGTCTCTGGAGGAATCAGTCCTATAATGTAATTCAGTATATTGCTTCAAAGCACCCAGAATGCAATGACCCTGCATCCCACGCCTTAATCTTAATTTCTAAAGGTGTGTGAGATGAAGCCTGCATATAGATGCATTTTTCATGAAGACCTGAATTCTTTCTTGTACTTTCACCTTCCTGCTAGTCCATGTTTTCACACACAGAGTTATTACTGTTTATTTTCAGACCCTCTTGGAAAAAAAAGAGGCCTGCTTTGAATCCATCTGTCATTTAGCATGAATGTTGTACTGATAACAACAGCAGATTGCCAGATGTGCTTTTAACTTCTCCGCTTTGGAGATAAGATTGATATTAATCCCATCTTTTTCAGTAATCTACTGAAGTGTTTACCTGCCTGGAATCATCTTCTTTATTTTTGGATTCTAAATTCTTTTTTTTTTCCTTCAATTTCCCTTCTATATGCTTTTCATTTCAAGTTGCTTGAATGACTCATTACTAGTCTCAGGTAGGGAATGCATTTCTGTACCAGACACTGAATAACAACTTTAGATGGTTTCTTTTCCGCAGATGATTTTTATGATTATTATTTTTAATCTTACCTGTGTCTTCTTTCATGATGTGCTGCTGGGTACTAGCAATAGATCTGACTTCAGTTTGCACCGAGATGCTTTTCTGGCCATTTAAAGGAGCATTAAACTGGGAGTAAATTATTTGTTGTTTTTTCTCTCTTAAACTTTCGTTTGTTGGTTTTTCTCTTAAACTGCCAACATAATGAGAAAGAGATTTTGTCTGAAAGACAGCTATATGCTAAATGTCCCTAAAGAAGTAATAAAGAGTTTAGTCCCAAATAGATAAAGGTGAGAAATTTGCCTGTATTTTTTTAATATTATATTATACCCTAGAAAACCTCATTTAGAATAGGATTATTTGAGTAGTCTCCCATTCTTCTCAAGGTTAGATTAATTTAGGAGAGGCCAGTTCTGACCCATTACAGAAAGATGATCCTTGTTCCGGGCATTCCCTGTTTTGCAGTCATGTAAATCATAATAGGCATTGACATTCTTTGTGTTTTTATCACAGGATGGTTTTATGGTACTGCAGGTGCAAGAATGTACCTTAGAACTCCCAGAGTGTTGTGGGAAGAGAAACACAAATAACACAAAGTTCAGAGCAGATTTTGCACAAGAGCAGTCCCTCCCCATCATTGGCAGGTCTTGGGGCTTGTCTGCCTTTAGCATTCTTCATTGAGAGACAGATGCTCCTGAATAATTTTGGCTACAGGCTGCCTGGTAGGCTTCATGTCACCTAGTTATAAATGTGTGACAGTGTAGGTGTTTGCATCTGAACTAGTTGTCTTAAGGAGTCGGTGGCAGGAGGGAGGCATTCCTAGTGTGTGATCCCCTACCGCACCTCAGAAGTACTTGTGAGCATGAGATAACAGGCGCTGGTTTCTTTACCCTGGACATAAGGGAATCTCAGCTGCAGATTCTGATTTTGGCATGGCAGGTATTTAAGTTCAGGTATGTGCTTCCATGCCCTGTTTCAGAAGTGGACTCAGCACAAGCAGAATGGAGTGGTCATCATCCTAAAAAGGGTATTGTCATAGACATTCAGGGACCCCTTTTGCAGTTTAAATCCTACTCCATCATAATGCAGATATATTAATAGACAAATACTTGGGGAGAAAAATTATATAAAAATGCAATACTGTGTGGCTAAACATTATGTTTCTCTCTGTTTTCTCAGCTAAGTATACACTCTGCTTGCCAAATACTAAGCTGTAGTAAGAAATATGTCTTAAATGTACAAGAACAGAATAGATTTATCTATTTATCTTTCTGACATTTGCAATAACCTAGGCTTTTTCCCTGCTTTTTTCCTATGCTGAGTATGTTGCATGCAGTGGCATTGTGCCAGTCATACACCAGTAACTGCAACAATATTTCAACTGTCTTCCCTGTATGAATTTTTTATGATAATGTAGAAAGATGTGTCAACAAGAGCTTGAAGCTTGAAAGTAGTCAGGCTCATACTGGGTAAAACTGGACTTTGGTACTTAAGGAGTTTAAGATTATGTTCAAAAGACTGGAAATAATGCAGAATAGTAATTAAACTGATTAAACAGCAGTCAAAATAAAATGCCTATGAAGCTGAATCAAAAACTGCAAATAAGAAAAATGAATCTCAAGGAAACTTCCCATCCATTTCTTTCTACTGGAACATACAAAATGCAGTTTCCTAACTATTTCAAGTATAACTACATTTTAGCAATAAAACAGAACCTACCAGATTAATGTGGGCTGCAAATAATTTTTAAACCAAAATGCACCATTCTTCAAAATCAGGGAAAATTGCATGTAAGCCTTAGAATTTTCTTCCCCTGAGGCAAGAGCTAGAGGGCAGCTGAAGTTATATTTTATATGTGGGTGGTGTTTTGTTATAATAAATACCAATTACTCCTACAGTAACTCGATCTGGTGTCCTCTCCTGTTTTGAGAAGACATTACTTACATTGTAGATAAGGGTACAATTCTTTGTCCAGCAGTGCATCAGCAAAGGAGCAATTCCTTATACCTAAGGGCTCTGCCTGCCGTCTGTATAGCTCAATGTGCCAGACATGACATCCATCAGCAAAAACTGCTATTCAAAACATCTTCAGGTTTTCTCAGGGTTCTCCCCTTAGTTTTCATGAGCAATCATTCTGACGTGTGCCACCTGCTTTGCTCAGAGATTGGAATTTCCAAAATTACCATCCTAAGCTTAAAAGCCAGGGCTCCTGATGCTAGTGAAGTCAGGAGAATTGCAGTCAGTCCAAATGGAAAGCACTGGGGAAGAGAAGATGAAGACTAGTTATAGAGGTAGTTCAGAAAATGAATCTCTACAACATACATTAAAAATCAGTAGACAAAGCTGCTTTTAAAATGCAGATGACACATAGCCTTTATCACTCATTCTCACTGCTCTCAGCTTAGCTGTTAGACTTTGAAGAACTTGATAAAGTAAGTTAGGATTTATGACTGCAAAAGCATCAACTTCCTTCTGTCTTTTGGTTAGTACATGACAAGGACAAAAATCAGTATGGAAATAAGTAACAGTTTGCTTTCTGGCTTTAACTGAGTTTGGCAAAGTGAGGTCAGAAGAGGAGAATTTGAAGGTGCTTTGGGTATTGTTCAGACTTTTTCAGTCGGATTGCAGCTAAAAGTCTAAAGAAAAATACGAGATTCAGTTGAGGTGTCATTGCCACGCTGTAATTGCTTTAAAATCAGTCTGGTACTCTCAGAAAGAAATGTGAAAAATTTTTCTTGACCTGTTTGCAAGATGGATTGACCCATTATTTATTCAGTAGAATAATTTAATATAATCAGCGATCCTCCGCTGCTTTCTAACATTTGCTGAAGCCAAGAGCTGAAGAGAAAAAAGGAAAACAAGTAAATGTTGAATGTTGGCACTGATGTGTTAAGGACATTAAATACTTACATCAAATAATAGGTTTTGCATTTTTCTCTCCAAATTAGCTTAGACATCGTGTATTGGTTACGTGTTTTATTTGTTCTTATAAATTGTACAAGTCTAGGGGCTTTCTAAGCTGTTTGACACAGCCATGTTAGAGGCCACGCATTAAGCTATTAAGTTTGCCAGCTTTCTGCAAAGGATAGACTCAGAGAAGTCGGAATTTCTGTGGGAAATTCATAAGGAAAAAGTCTAATGAAACCTTACCTGAGAAATACTTGCAGAGCATTAACCAGTTCATTGAACCATCAGTCTCTTCCCACATCCTCTTTATTATGTTCAGCATCTTAGCAGCAGTCAAATAATCTCAAGCACTGAAGGTTTTCACTCTAATCCAGCAGGCATCAGCCTCAGTGAAAATTAACCATGTCCTAAGTGGCTCTGCTGATTTCAGGTGAGCTGAAATGTGCTAAAAGCTAAATGTAGCTAAAATGCTTCATAAAATCAGAATCACAGTCAGTGGATAGAAAATACTTCAGAGACCAAGAAGATGAAAAGCACTTTTGAAAGATTACTAAAATAATTTATGGTCATTATATTTGTGTTTTTAAGCAATGGCATATGCAACTCTAGTTTTCAGTCCTTGTATATTTCACTAAGATTAATGTTGCCAACATTATTTCCAGTAAGACGTGACTTTTCCACCCTTAGAAACTTAGTACACATAAGAGGGCCAGCAGCTGTGTCTTATCTGCGCCAGGCAGCAATGCTGCATGTGGTGCACAGAGAATTTATTCCACTGAGCTCAAGTGCTTTGAACAGAGCAAGTAGAGATGGATACACCAAGAAGAGTAAAGGCTTTTTTCCCCATGTACCTCCTTAGACTTTGTTTTGGGGGTGGAAGACAGCTCAAGCAAAATTTACTTTGAGGTTCACTAGGTCTGCTAGCACAGGCTTGCATGACACCATGCCATTTCCATGCCATTTCCATCACAGAAGAGCTGTGTTATGGGCATACAGTGCTAATCACTTTGTGCAGAATGAGTTGTAATATTTTTTCATTTTTTAATTACGTTGATTTGATGAACTACATTTTGATGGCCCTCTCTTTTTCAAAGATGCCATTGATACAGACTGGCATTGCAGATGAACTAAGTACCACTTCTGGTTAGTCTGGCTTATTGTCAAGCATCATGATGCGAAAGAGTTTAAAATCTCTGATTTTAAACCTCAGCAAAGAGCAATTTTTCTTCTCCTCTCTTTTATATCTGTGCTACTATAATTATGAAAAGCAGCTCATTTTTACCATTACCTATGGGCAGAAGTTATAAGCTGCCATTTCTTTTCCTGTACAGCTGTCTGGTTCAGTAAATGCATCTTTGGGGACTCATTCGCATTAGTTACCAGGAGATGATGTGCAGCAGTGAATGGTGGTTTGTGCTTTATAATGGGTTTTCTCAGCCCTCACTTTCTAACATGATTATGAGCTCTTTTGTTATTAAGGGAGGAGCACAGATTGAACACTGTTCAGGAGACCTGAAGGTTAAGACTGAGTAGGCAGGAGGGACATCATCTGGCATTCCCCATGATATCTTTGAGCAAACCAGATGCCAGACTTATAGCCAAGGTCCAGCAAGTTTTCCCTTTTTGAGGCTTGATAACTGCATTTTGAAGTTTGATTACAGTTTGGTATTACACTCTAGGAGCTTATGAGAGAGTAAAGTGCACCCTATTAATATTTGTAGTTATTGAAGAAGCAGAACAAGACAGCCGAAGGGGTCTGCATTTAGATTGTTTCAAACTCTTCAGTGTGGCTTCATTATTTGAAAAATAAGATCAATAAAAACCCAGGAGATGAGGGATTTTGATTCTAGTGGAAGAAGAAAGAAGAGATGCTAACCCTTCATTAAGCAGAGGCGCTTTGTCCTGGAGACTAGTGTGCTGGCAGACACATGCCTGCATGTAGGTGGAAGTGGAGAAAGGGGAAAAGAGGCTTGTTGTTTCTCAGCCAGTCTAAGGACTTGTCTCAAAATTGAAGAGTTTGGAGGAACATTTTGGAATAGGCAAGAAAATATGCAGGGAACACATCCCACTGCTTTTCAGAACCGCATTCTGCTTTCTGTAGATAATCTGCACAGTTGTGCTCTCAGGTTTCTTAGCTTCCAGTAATACACACTAGGGCATTTTATTATAAGCCCATAGCGTGAAGTGCTTCTTGTGGCTGGTCTACAAAACAACATGATGGTGTGAATTTACACTGGCAAACTCATTAGCTTCCAGTTGAGGCTCTCTTACAGTGCGCTTCACATACTTTTGTGCTCGGGCAGGAAGGAGTGTGCAGTAACTGCTTTGCTTGCTGTGTACTGATTTCCCAAAAACCAAAATAAATGACATTTTCTCTGAAAACATGTTTTTCAGGTTGATGTACATTTTGTTGTAAAGTTATTCAGGGTTTTCTTTGGTGCAAAATTTGTCTTGCAAATTTTTGACTTAATGGAAATAATACTAGAGCCTGACAAAAAGATAGAGAATTTATCAGTGAATATAAATGATGTATCTCATTGGCTAACACATGTTCCTGATGTCTTTCATTGTATTTTGGAGTGAAGGAAAGGGAAGAAAAGGAAAATGATACTGAATTGTAAGTATCATTTAAGAATATAATTTGAAGTGGCCTTAGTAAACAAAAATGCCTGTGATCCAAGTTAAGAGACAGGTTTAAGAAAACATCTCAGGAATATGCATGATTTTTTTATTTTTTATTTCAGTGCTGTTCTCTCTCTAGAAATGTTCAAAACTATATTGGGAAAGAAAAACCATGCAGTCCTTTGGGATCAGTTATCTCTAGTTTTAGCCCATCATTACAGCAGTATCTCAGCTTTATCACTTAGTGTTCTCTCTATTCTTATCTTGTTATGCACCTTTGTTTCATGCATAATGATTACATTCATCAAAGCCAATTTAATTAATACGTTCAGTACTTTATCATCAACAGTTAAACCTTTTACCACCCCCCAGATCATTTTTCAGATATAGCTGTCAAAAATAATTCTTGCCTACAACCAATTTGATTTTGAAGTCATACTCCAAATGTGAAAAGGACAATCTATTTGCCACCAGCTAGGACTGTTCTGTGGCTTATCAAAAATTAGGGTTATTGTGAAGTAATAGTAGTGGGCTAGATGATTGATGTCACAAATTGGAGCCTGTGCTTTTAGGCTAGGTAGACATAGTAAAGACTAAATGGACATGAAAGCTGAATTAATGTTTTACCCTTACAAATGAGCTAGCTCAGCTGGGCTTGGAGCATGTGGTTTAACCAGTGAGGAGCAGCCTCTGCTTATACTCTCAACGTTGTTCCTATTTGTCGTTAAATGGGGGTCATCAGTCTCTGTGACTCTCCCTTTGACCTTAGTATTAAATGTGCTGTAAGGAAAACAAAAGCACTGATTAGTGAGGCCTGGAGATGTTTGTCAGAGCTACAGGTGCCATTCTTGACTGGAGACTGAGTACAGAAATAAATCTCTCTAAAATCAAAAGCTTCTGTTTATCTTGAAAGATGGGGGAGTATTGTGGAAAATTGAAGGTGGAGGAAGACTGACAGATCTGAGACATAAACACACTGTCATTTTGTCCATCATGGTTGGTTTCTTTCTTCACCAAAGCTCACATTTTAGAGATAACAAACTTCTTTTTTCCTTGTCAGACAATGTAGAAATAGATATTTGCTTCTTAAATTATAATGCAGTGCTGCGTGTTTAGTATCATGCTTGTCATCCTGTATTAGCTCGCAGAGAACTGGGGTTTCTGCCAAATATATGTTCATGGTTCTAGCAAGCCCCTTCCTTCGCGTAACATCCAGTTATGTATCTTCTCTGTCCTGAACATATCTTTATATGCTTTGCCTCTCCTCCATCAAAATGCAGTCACTAACATCTGATCAGAAAATGTCATTTAGATAAACCTTTTATCACTTCTTCACTGGAAAACCAGCTGTGAACCAAATGATGGTGTCCTGTGAGGTATCATGAGGGGTTTTTGAGAATCTGTAAGGAAGAAATACTGTTGATTGCATCATGGTAAGAAATAATTCTGCTCTTTAGATTTACCTATGAAAGTCATAAGCCAGCATTAAACAGCTTCTTTGTATGTGTCAATATGATACCCTGTACTAAGTGTTCTCCTTGAACAGGTATAGCCAACTGCCTCCATCAGGAATGCAGGCAGGGGCTCAAATCAGTTTAATTCTCTATACTGTGACGGTATTATGCGCTAGCCTTTGAGACAATTGAGAGGTAACCTGCAGATGGCTAGGTATTGTGTGAGCTTTTTATCCTGCTTACTTTTGCAAAGCTCTTGTGGGAGCGTCCTGCTCTTCTCTGTTCACAAACTCTATCCTGATGTGCCTGGAAGTGTGATGACTTCCTCATTCTTTGGGCTAAAATGTGCATTTTGTTGTATTGGGTACCTACCCATGCAAATAGGTTAGTTATGTTTTTAAACTAACAAATGCATGCATTTAACATTGTAACATGAGAGACAAAAAATGAATGGGTCTGATGCTTTTGTATTTGGGAATAATACAGTTGGGAATCACATTCCTTCCTGTTTTGCGACGCATAGAAAAGTGTGTTTCTTGGTATCAACCGTATAAAATACATTTTATTACACTATAATTTCAGGGCGATAGACAAAGGAGAACCCTTATAACTGTAAGAATTAGATTTAGAAGAAAAAGAGCTTTAGGAATGAGACTAAAAGAATACAGCTTAGATAACATGATAATGTTCTTTGTAGAAAGCTCTGAACAGATCAGACTGGAGCTTACTGAATAACTCAGTATGTGATTATAGCCCTTGGCGAATTGTCTGAAAGTATACTTTGAATTGCCTATAGATTTATTTGCTAATCGCAGTAGTTTAAGCAATTTCCAAGATCTAGCACATTGCAAGCCTCCATCTACCATCAGATTTTATTTCTTGCTTAGATTGTTCTGCCTTATGTGACTTGAATAACAATTTTCATGCAACCTCTAAATTTCTCATGGAAAATGCACCTCTGGGTAAATTCATAAGCAGGAAAGACCAGTTCATTGAAGAATTAGCATGGCTTTAACTTCCGTGTATGTTCATCACTGTCATCTAAAAGCTGGTGAGAAAGTGGCACTGGAACATCTTCGATGTGTCTTCAGGTGGACAGAGCTCAGGCAGCTCAAACGGCTTGTAGCCAGTTAGTTCCTTGTGAAGAGGCAGTTTCTGGGTTTGCTTATACTGAACAGAAGCGGGTTTAATATTCAGAATCTTCCAGTTCCACCAATACTAGCCTGCCCGTACAGCTTTTGGCACCATTTTACATTGGTTTAAACTTGGCAGATAATCCACAAAACACTGCTTTCTTGGTGAACAAGTTCAATTTGCTGGTTCATTGGGGTGGGAAGAGGCAAAAAATAAAAGTAATTAAATAAATTACCTTATAATAAACACATTGTTTTGCAAGGACAGCTACTGGGAACAGTCATGGCACTGGGAGATCTCTTCTAGATGAAGATGCTGTAATTCAAGCTGAGGAGTACCAATGCTACATGAGGGACATGGGTCTTGAAAAATGATGCTGGGCTGCTCCAACCTTCACAGATCACAACAGTCAACAAATCATACCCTCACTTGCAGTGACTAAAAATTGCCATTAGACACAACAGGAGCCCACCAACACCATGCCATAAATGGATGCCTTAGCAGCTGATCTGCAGCAGTTGTCACTTTTGATTACATTGCAAGGGTTGCTGGCAGCCAGCTAATAATGGGATCACAGCCCTGCCAGTTTCCTCTTATCTCCATATCCTCATTATGTATTCATTCTGTGTTGTGTGTGATTACAGAGTAACTGAGCAGCCAGAATTGTTATGCTTATTACAGAATCGAATCTTTTTCATTTTATTATGTGAGAACATATACCTTAGATATGAAAATTGATCCATTCTGTAAGATAGGAGGTATTCGGCTGTGTTGTTCTGGCCTTCTGCGAAGATCTGAAACTTTGCCAGAATTTATATCAGGAGTGGGCTTGTTACAATAATTAAAGTTGAGACAAGATAACATTTTGTACTTGCAGATGGCACAGAGGAACAACAGGGGCTGATCTTGTAGCGAAGAAATTAAAATAAAATGTCAGTTAAATTAGTTAACTTACATAGCCTGAGCCAACCTGAGATGCTTCAGTGCAGCGTAAGACCTTGAGTTACGAGATAAAAGCAGACACAGTGATCACATCACAGCCGCCAGTTCGTATGCAGCTCTGCTCCCAGCAGCAGGGAGGATATGACATCATTCTTTGTACTGGATTGTTCTGTTTTCTGTGATGCATATTCACCAGCACTTAAAATTATTTTGATCAGATTTACAGCCAGAGATACTCATTAAAATAGCAGATAGTTGTATACGTTTTCCTCCTCCCTCCTGCTCTGCTTCCTGAAGTTCACTATGACTTAATTTAGCTACAGTGTTGAAGGTGTGTGTGAAAGACGGATGCTTTGGGGGTCGTTCCTGGTAGGCCGAAAGACATGAGATTTGTTCAGGGCCAGCTAATAACAGAGAGAGTTAACTGCAGTGACATCTTGGAAGTATGGATGTGTTGCTCTTCATAGCAGGATACAAACAATAACAGATCCAGGGAGTGAATTGTTGCTTGACTCCCAGTTAATACCAAGTGTGTTTCTGGGAGTAGGCTCCATCTTCAGTTGTGTTTGTGAACCTTTCTGTGTGACACCATGCTATTTTCACATTATTCTCAACATGTAGTCACTATGGGGCTTTATTTTATGTGAAAATGGAACTTGTTGCCTTGAACATAACCGAGATATTTTTTCCAAATTTTTAATGTCCTTGGTGTTTCTAGTTTTTAATGAATCTTAACTTCAAGTCAGTTTTGACTGGGCTAAAGTCTGGCTCCTGAGGCTTGTATGCTGCCTCAAGAACTACAGTTCTACATGTATCATTTAAGTTTTCTTTAATTTCCCTGATCTGAGCTCTCACTCAGCTCCCCTGGTTCCTGGAGGAATTGGTTTTATCATGTTTCCAACCCTTCATTTTCACACATCTAAAGCATCATTTTTCTCCTCTAAAAACCCAGCATCTGGCTATGTTCATACTGAGCAAAATGAAATAATAGGGACAAGGGCATACCAACTAGAGCACTAAAGAAATTACAGTTAGTTGCCATTTCCAGGAACATGTAGTACTTCTGCAAGACAATACTATTACTACTTTACATTTGGAAGTACTGCAAACTCTTTCAACAACTTTCATGGATGTTTGCCTCAGAACTGAATGACTTCAGTTTAATTTAAATGTAAATGAAAGGTACATAGTGTTTAAATGTTTAACAGACACACAAAGGATTTTGTGCAATCATTCACTTACTGTGTTCTGTAGTGGTTATTAGTCATTTATTGCTGCATCTAAATTCCTTAATCAGATCCAGATGATATTCTGCAGATTCCCTTTCTTCCCGCTCCATTTAGATGGGTTTTAGGAAGACTTCCCAAGAGCTATGCCAGCTTGGCATCTGCAAGATGCTGCTGATCTCCTAAGTCCTGGCTGAAAAGTAGCTTCCATCATAGCAGGGTGTAACTAATGCCTTCTAATACTTTCTTTGCAATGACCAGCAAAATGGAAGCAAATGGCAGGCCTTAGTTCCTGCAGTATTTCTGGCAGACTGTCTCCTCAGGAGTTCCTGGCCTCTTTTTTCTGGAATAAACTGCATATTTGAAAAAAAGGACAACAGGGAGTCTCTTGACTTAAAGCTTGCGGAGGTTTTAGAGGGACTGGTCTCAGCTCTTGAAAATTACTGATGCAGTTTTAAAGCTAAGAATAAGAAGGTTTGTCTGTATCTTCAAAGACTCTAGTAAGTTATACAGCCATTTATTCGTAGGTGTTGACTGTACTTGTAAAATCTTCATTACTGGCAATCTACATATTATTCTGCACATGCCATGTAGTGTCATTATGGTTTCTTATGTACTTCACATCTATATAGTCTCTAGGCTGTCCTTTTATAATTAGAAAATCTTATTTTTTAAGAGCAAGATAGGATCAGTTCAGTGCTTCTGTTACGCTTACCTGTGGTACAGCCATGCTGTTCTCCTCCTCCTGGGCCTGAGGACATACAGGTGGGTAAGTAATAACAGTACAGCTGTTTTGATCTCCTTCAGTGATGACAGTGATTTGAACAAGTTCAACTTTCTGATCTGATTTTGTTTTCTACAAAATAGCTACAAAGTTGGGATCACAAAAAACCCAGTCATCTTGGCTGTCTGAATTGTCTCAGAATCTTGTTACAGGTTCTTGTTACAGTCTCTTTATTTAATTCATCTGTCCCCCACAAAACCCGTCCCATTTTTCATCATTTTCAGCCTTTGCCAGTCTGTAGTATTCCTTATTTCTTATATCTGCTCCAATTAGTAATTGTGGAAATTGCTTTTGGTGCCATAACATTATATATATATATATTTATCTTGAATCCTGCTGAATTTCTTATTATTTTTGGTACTCTGACTTGCACGGGGATCCTTAGCCTGAGAGCATGTGAATAGTACAGACAGTTCATTCTTCATGCAGTTCAAGATCTCTGAGTTTAATTGTGTTTATGGCAAGTTTGTCAGATTAACAGATTCTTCAGTTTTGTTTCGGCTGCTGCTGGTAGCAAGTAAACAGATAGAAAATACACCCATCTAAGTAGAAACTGGCTTCAACCTTAGACAAGATGTTGTAACCACAGAAGTAAGTGATGATGATTGCTGCAGTGAAAGATTTAAGCCAGTATTTTCTTGTGTACCAAATTTCTTGGGGGGACACTGCGTGATCCCTTCCTGATGTCTCAAATTAAAGCTTAATTTTCTTTCTAATCTGAAGTGAAACCTATCCATGCTGGTTTGCAGTCTACTAAAGACCAACAACTTTATAGGTTTATCTGTCCTGCCTAATTCATGCAAAGAGGAGATGAATTCATATTAGCAGGACTGGTTGCTGGCTAACACTTTCATTCAAGATATTGTGCTGAACATAGAATATATTATACCATAGTGCACTATATGACAACAGAAGCTCCCCAGGTAAATGTACCCTCATACGCTATATTTTATCAAAAAATAATTATTGAATTTGCAAAGCAGCTGTGTGATAAGTCACTTCAAGCCTTTAGTAACTTACTAAAAAGAAGCTACATAAATAATAACTGGTTCACTGACAGCAATTAAGTCGTCCTAAGAACCCAGGATTAATAACACACTCTGCTCATTCTCTGGAATAATAATTTATATGCCATTTCTAAACGTTATGTGTCTTTGTCTTGGATTATGATAAGTGTCAGCTCATCCTGGCCAAGGGAGCTAAGAAAATGTAGCTAAAATGGAAATTTTCATCTCGTTAAATCTCTTTCCCTTAATATTTGTTTTGCAATAGTCGTGATTCTAGTGAGTCAAAGTTAATTTATTAGTTTAATCCTGAAAATTAGTTGCTGTAGGTTTTGCTTATACAGATCAATGGACAATAAAAACCATTTTGACTTGAATGAGATTTCCTTTTGCAAGGATGCAAAGAGAATGCTGAAACCAATTTGACTATTGCTATTTTAAAGACTGAAATTCAAATACAAGAGCATACAAAATAAATACTGCCCCAGAATCTCTGATAAAGGGAAGTTTGTTGCTACATAGCTATCTATAGCTATATGCAACCTTGTAAAGACATAATACATTAAAGGTTTAAATGAGGACTACCTATTATGTTAGGAATGCCCCCTCCCTCCAAATATTATTGTGAATTGCATTTTACAGAAAGGAATAAGGAAGCATTTTTGGAAGCTTCTAGCTGATTCAGGAAACTGAGTCACATCGTTAAGTGACATGGGGCCAAACCTACATAGCTATATCTTCAAAAGCATCTTCTGAAAGTAGTTGGATCATAGTTGCTTTTTGCACGTTTTGCTGGGTATTCATTTGCATTGAGGAGTTAAGTATATTCTAATGTCTTTGCCCATGTCACTCGGACTTTTAAGACCTGTTCAATGCCTTCTACTACTTGGATTTCCATCTGCCAAGTCGCTCATGAAAGCAGGATTTAGCTGCTCAAGTCCTTTAGACTTTGTGATGCTTAGTGCAATGACATGAATAAAACTGAGGCTGGCTGTCTAAAGATGCGGCTGGGTACTCAGCAGTGTATTAGAAAATGCCTACACAGGTTAGGCTTGAATTCAGTTTAAGCAGAAATCACAAAAGTGCCCATGCTGTTTACTCAACAGGGTCTAATTGGTACATGGAGCCACTGATCAAATGCCTTCTGTAAATGAAGAGAGATTCTCTGTATATTGTGCTGAAATATGCGATAACGGCAGGAAAGCACCTGCAGAAGAAATAATCAGGCAAAAAAGATAATGCTGCGCCTTGTGCTGTGTGAGAGCTCCTGTGCTCTTGAAACTGCCCAGTGCCACCACCTGCTCCCACCACCCATTTATGTCTCATACAAAAGATATGAATACACTAGCTCTCCTTGCTTGTTCTATGTGCAGCATTGAGCAGCTTGCATTGCTTGTGAGCAGATCACACTGTATCCTCCACTTTATGCCGCAACAATAACTGCCCTACTTTTAGCAGTTAGAAGATTCAACACCAGCAAGTACTCCAGCTCATGTTGTTTTGTTGATAATTGTCTTGGTTGCTTATGCCTGCCTGGGAGAAGGGTCTCAAGGCAAAATGTCAGGAAGCATGGGAGCTGCTATTGCTATCCCAGTAATAAATAGATTTTAGATTGTTCTATTAACATTTGGCTGTTCGCAGAGTTCTGCTTTTATTCTGAAAGATTTTTTGTGGGACTGAGAGGGGCCTTCACTTGACTTTTTAACTCTAGGTTGCACACAGTCCCCCTTTTGTTTAGAATAGAAATGAAAAGCAAGGACCTGATGAATGAGTTGGAGAAAATCCACTGTACTCTGATATTCTGCTTCTCAGGGACTGCTCAGGCTTTTGGCAGGGGCTTAGAAGAAAGAGAATAAACAAGATGTATTCCATTTGTGACTTCGAGCCACCTGACTAGTTGGAGATGTAGGTCATTGTCACCTATGAAAATTTCAGAATCACACTCTTGGTTTGAAGTCGAAGAAGGTTTGATCAGTTTTAGAAGCTTGAGGATTGTTCAGTGATAGGAGTTAAGTGATTGCATAGAGCTTATTCTAGCCTTTCTCCAAGTTTGACACTTACAATAAGGGTTAGGTCTCTCTCTGTGCTTGAGTCAGATTTTTGAACATTGACAATAATCCTGAAGTTTTTTGTAAATTGAAATCTAGCTTGAGTGGGCCAATAGATGCCTGCCTTGACAGGGTCTGTCAACCGTATTTCCTTTTAATAAAACATCTGAAATCTAGCTTCTCTGACACTATCAAAATTTAACTGAATCCCGCCCATTGCATGAAGCCTATTAGGAGATTAAGGAACTGAATTAATCTGAACGTGTTAATGCAGTTACTTTATCCTTTCTAAATCTTTTGATAGTGTGACATATAGTGCCATAACCTTCAGAAATGCCAATGTTCTCAGGGAGGAAATCCTGAAGAGTGGTCAGGAAGGAAAAGGTAAATCATTAGCTGTGATTTGTGACCATAGAGGAATCTTTTACAAGTACCTATTACCTTTGGGTTTTCCTTAAAACAAACAACCTCCAAAACAGAAAGTCCCACCATCTGTTGCTTTCAGGGTTCTTCCATATTTAGATTGTGTTGTGTTTGGAAATGTTCACATCCACTTCAGTGTTCCTGGCTGTGGCAAGGTTGGCTGTGCAGATGAGGAGGTACCTGGTGCTTGCTTGGCTGGACTGGTCACACAGAGGTAAGGTAGCTTGGAGTGAAGGGCTTCTTCACAGGAAGGAACAAACCTGCCTTTCCTGAGACCTGGGCTCAAGTACCAGCTCTGCTGCTTTTTGTGTGACCCTGAGTAAGGTGGATTTTCCAAGTTCTTCAGCTATTAGACAAGTCTGCATTTTACAAGACTCATAAATTTGACTCAAATATGAAAGCCAGTATAAAGGGTTTGCTTTTTCTTCTCTTTCCTACCTGACCTGCAGTGGTGATTTTAGAGGAAATTAAGGGACCTATTAAACAATATTAGTTCTAGATCTGCGTTCTTAATGTTCTTTCATAATTATTCTGATATTATTATTACAGTTCTCTTTATTACTGTATTACAATAGCGCTGCAAGGCACTAAGCAGAAATTGGGGCTTGGAGTACTCTGTGCACCTAGTCTATACATGGAGTAAACTTTTGATGCCCTAGCAAAAAATGCACACTTGCATTTTAAAAGTAGGTGCTAGAGAGGGATAATATCAATAAATGTGAGAGAATGGGGTAACGGGTTAAAACTTAAACAGGGGAAGTTTTGATTGGATATAAGGAAGAAGTTCTTTACTGTAAGGGTGGTGAGGCACTGGAATGGGTTGCCCAGGGAAGCTGTGAATGCTCCATCCCTGGTGGTGTTCAAGGCCAGGTTGGACAGAGCCCTGAGTGACATGGTTTAGTGTAGGTGTCCCTGCCCGTGGCAAGGGGGTTGGAACTAGATGATCTTAAGGTCCTTTCCAACCCTAACTATTCTATGATTCTATGAATGGCAATGGAGGAACAGTGAGACTTCACTAAAGGTGGCAGTTTGGTTCAGTTCCTCCCCTTTTAAAAATCAATTTTGCACATTAGTATTTTGTGAGCTAAAACGCGATGTGTGGGTGAAGAACCCTCGCTGGGATCACAGACTTGTAGTTGTGAAAGGGCAGAAGAGGAGTTATTTTCCATAAGGCATTTATTTCAGTTTAGATTTTGTAACAGCATTAGGTACCCACTTTTCCAAGAGCTGTTTTTACAGTTCTTGGCTTTAAGGTCTTTGGTTTTTGCTTCAGAATGTCCTGGACTGGGCAAGGCTCCAGTGTATTTGTTTTGTAACATATTGCTTGGATAATGTGACCAACGTGATTGGTTGGGGCTTTTTTCCCAGTTTGCCCTGGAAATAAAAGAGACTGTTTGACAAGTCCTAATTAGAGAAACACTGATCTATGAAGGAAATTCTTGTACTAAGACACTATGAGGTGGGGAAGGCTATATTGCAGTGTTACTAGCAAAAGACACTGAGCCATGAATTTGCACTTCAGTACCCTGTTTTGCAAGACAGAGAAAAGAATCTGATGAAAATGATCTTGGGAAGATACAGCCCAGTCAGTGATGTTCCCAGTGCAAACACTCATAAAGTAATTGTTTTTCATCCTGCTCTGAAATGATCTGAGAGGCAGGAAAGTATTATTGTTTATGTTAGAGAAGTTTCCTGGTTTTATAATCCAGGACAGCTCAGTGGTAGAGAAAAATGATTGTTCTTTAAAAAATCATAAGGGTAGAGCATTTTTTACTTAAGAAGATACTGTCAGTAGCATCATCTTCAGTAGCCTTTGAACTATTTTCATTCATTCGGGATGAAACCAGCCCAAATTGCCCTTCTGATCTCTGAGGGTATCTGTCACCGTGCGTTTGATGACTGTGGTGTCTGTGTGTACTTTCTTGGACCATGCATGTTTGAGATAAGACACACTAAGTTATTTTGATTTTGAAAAGGAAATAGACAAAGGCTTTTACATCTGAATTTAAGCAAATGTGGAATGGTACAGAAAATTGTGTTTATGCCAGACTGATATACCTTTTCAGTTCACTTTGTTCCACTAGTAACACTAGAGACTGTAGCGTGTAGTGACAACAGAGGGACAGAAGTGACCTTCTTGATATGATTTCCTGTCCTGCCTTTAAGCCTTACCCTTCATATTTCTTTTGAAAGCATTAAATAGTTCTCAGGACAGATTCATCTGAGTGGGGTAAATGATTTAAGGTTGATGGACTGTTGTGTAACTCATGGTGGGATTTTTTTTCAAGGTTAAGGCCTTGTTCCTGAAGTATAGTTTTATTCATGATAAAACGCAATGTGAGGAAGGGGTTGCACTTCAGAGGATATATAGCTTGCTGCAAAATGTTAGTTTTTCACCTCAGTATTTCTAGACTGCCTGGTAATGTCCCTCATGTATTCATTAGAGAGTGGTTGAATCAGTGTGGCACAAAACCAGAGTAAGATTTACACCAGGAGATGTGAAAACACAATACTGAGGTAGAGAAAGGAATTCTTTTCATGTATGGAATAGAAATACTCTGAAGATACAGCATCTGTACTTGCTTTCTGCAAATATTTTTCTTCCTCTTACATTTCCATTCGGAAATTGCATTTCTGTGTAAAGGCCTTGTAATTTTTCCCTGTTTGAAGGGAAATGGCATGTACTGTAAATGGATGTCTTAAACAGTAATGGCTTGATCTGGACTCCTTGCTGGTGGCTAGCGAACCACAAATATATACTGAGCTGAGCAATGGGAAAAAAAGATAATCACATCATTTCCTTGAATTCAGCAGCAAACTTTGATGTAAGAAGGTCTGTTTGTTCGTTTGTTTCCCAAGGACATTCGACTGTTTGACCTGAATACAAAAAGTAGTTCTGGAAGCATGGGGTGGCTTACTCCAATGTTGGAATTCTTACCTGAAGCAAGAGTTTGATGCACATCTTTCTAGTTCATTGCATGTTCTATCAAGTAAGAAAACACACCAAATAAGTGACTGTTTCTCTGCAGTTATTCATCCTCCTAAGACTCATTTGTTTGAAAGTCAAAAATGCCCAAGTACTGCCAGCATTCATAGGCATCCTGGCATTTCTAATCTGAATTTGCAGTTTGCAGCAAGACTGTAGGTAAGAAAAAGTCAAGATATTAGGGCCAAAACAGCTTAGATTTACAAATCTATAGGATTAAATGTATGTATACATATTGATATATACTCATGGGCATACAGAAATCCCTGAAGAGCAGACTTGCATCTGACTTGCAATTTGACTTATAGGTGGGAAACAGGAGTTCAGCTGAAACAGACAACCGAGGTTATATTAACTTAATAAAAAATGTAGGGTGTAACTCAAAATCCAACATATTTAACAGAAGTCAAGTGATTTTCTCATTTGTCTGGCCAGCTTCTCTCAAGCTCATTACTCTTTCTTGATTAAATCTTTTCTAATGATTTCTGCCCGGATGAGAAGTGGAGAAAGGGTAGTCACAAATCACTCCTTGGACAGACTCTAACAGCAGTATATATGACTCATTTACGTTTGGCTGGATGCAAGTCTTTAAGTCATCTTAACTGTAAGGAAAGGGGTATCATCAGGAACAAATAGCCTAAGCATGTAAATTCTAAGAAGGGAAATTTCTACCATGTTATACCTGGCAGTAATAAGAAAATTGGAAAAAATGTTGCAAGTTTATCAGGAATAAATAAAATAGTGAAAAAAGGGAAGCAGTCTTAGAATACTAAACATTTAAGTTATCACAGTCCATCTATGTCATAGAATTTATTTATCAGAAGGATCAAAAATAAGCAACTTCTGCATCTTTGGAGTATCTCTGTAACTGGACTCTATGAACAGTTCGGTCTGTGAGCTGGACCACTTGAGAATGTGTAATAAGCACCTTTTGGCCTGACTAGAGTGGCGTATGTAGAAAACTATTCTATTCAACACCAACAGCTACACAAGTTTTTTGATGCAGTCAGTTCTTTCAGTGAAAGATATAGGTAAATCTTCATTTTATCCAAAGGATACTGTTCTTACTTCAGCAATAGTTGGGAGGGAGGGAAGGGCTACACCCTCGTTAACTACTCTGGTAAACCTGTGTTTACATAAAATGAAACATGTGCTGGTGCAGAATAGCATCTTCCCTCAGTTTGCCTTTCCAGATAGATGGGACGCAAAAATATTATTTCTGCCATCAACCACCTGTTATTTTTCTCTTTTATCTACTTCTCCTCATAAGACTGATGGTAAATGTCATGTTTTGTGACAGAGAACTGAGCTTGCTCTGAGCAAAATAACAAACGTGCTTTTCTCACACTTACATAAAATAATATTTCTTATTCTGTTTGCTTTGTTGCTAGCTCTTATCTGTAATTTGGATCATAAAGTAGGACTGTCTTTTTCCAGGAGCGCTGAATACTGTAATGGCTGGTAAATCGTGAGGGTTATTTTTCTTTTTCCTTTTTTTTTTTTTTTTTTTCCCTTTTGTTCTGAATTTTTTGATGTTTCAAAATAGATTTGGCAACTATTCATATTCTGCAGCAAAAGCAGAAACAAAAGTCTTCTATCCTCTTCATTTCTGACTGTTGTGTCTGGTTGTTTCAACGTGTCATTCCCTTTACTGAAAATTAGGGAGGGCTCTTCTCAGTGCCACTGGTGTTAAGTCAAGGCTTTATCTGAAGCTTACTGATGTTAGTACCAACAATTTCTGTCATCTTCTGCTGGTTCTGAATACTGCTGGGAATGCAACTGTACAATGAGGGATTTGGGTCCTTCACCCAGGTCATAGAACAGAAAGGCAGGGCCTGGGAGAATGAAGAACCGCCCGCTGTAGATCAGCTTTGAGAACATCTAAGGGTCCAGAAGGTGCACAAGTGCATGGGAATTGGCAGATGAAGTGACCAAACCATTATCTGTCATATTCAAGAAGTTGTGGCAGTCTGGTGAAGTTCCCACTGACTGACATAATCCCCATTTTTAACAAGGGAAAAAAGGAAGACTTGGGAAACTACAAGCCAGTCAGCCTCGCCTCTGTGCCCTGCTAGGTCATGGAGCAGGTCCTCCTGGAGACTATACTGAGGCCCATGGGAAGTAAGGAGGTGATTTCGGTAGTTTTATGGTGATTTAGGGGCAGGAGATTTAAGTTCAGTCATGGACATTCACAGATGTAAATTCCCTTGTAATTTCTGAATTAAAAGCTTAATAGCTTATTTTCAGTCCTGTTAGGAGAGAAATGAGACTGGCATATTTGGATTGTTTTTATAGTTACCTTATAATTGCACAAATGAAAACATTACATGGAGTCAGTCATCATGTTTTGAAAAGAGGTTTCTAGGCAGTAGGTTTGTTTCAGTGCTTTACTGTGTTTTAGTAAGTTATTATTCACCCTCGCTGCCCCCTCAAAATGTCTTTCTTTCAAACAATATCATAACATTCTGAATGAAGTCTTTCTGCTATTGTTCTGAATTCCTGTCACCTTTCCATCTCTTGTGGCAGCGTGAACATCCCTTTAGACTATCTACTCTTTTGGAAAATAACCCTGTAAGTTTAAGTGTACATACAGCCACCAATACCATGGGTTTCTGGTTTGGATTCTGGCCTTTAGACATTGTATAAATATTTGTGATTAATAAAAATAGGTTATAGAGCCACTTCTAGAAACTCCTCTTACTAATCATAGTGCCAGCACAAGGACCAGCAAGTAAACTCAGGGGAGCTGTATCACACAAGAAAGCTTTTACTGTTCATTGTTCACTGAGTTTCCACATCCATCCTACTTACCAGCAAGGAGACCGGCTATTACTTTGTATTTATGCAGCCTTGTTTCTTGCTAGCCCCTAAACACTACTGTCATCGTAAGTATTATTTGCATTTATAATAATAATGAATAGCTAGTAAGCGCTGTAAATACTACACACAAAACTGCTCAAGAGAATACTTTTCACAAATTAGAGCACAGTTTACTGTTCTGTCATTAAGTCTCCTGATAGCGCCTCAGTTGCTAAAGAGAAGTGAATTTTTGTCTGAGATGTGGTGGGTTTTACTACATTCATCATCTGGTAGATCCATCAAGGGATTCCTCTCATGCTTATGATCATGGTACCTCAGCTCCTAGAACAGCAACACATAATTCCTTATTGACTGAGGCTCAGGAGGAGTAATGTGAGACCAGGAAGTTGGAGTCTCTGGAAGCAGTTTGAGGCAATCAAATCCAACCAGTGGTAGAAGGTGGAGTTTTGCTGCCTGGAGCAAGTTGCTAATGAAAAGATGCTTTTCTGGTATCTTATGGCAGAGGAGCTCTGACAAAACCTTTGCTAAGGAGTCTTGTGATTTCTTTTGAATGCCAATGAAATTATTAATAAGAAGATCAATTGTAAGTGCTGCTCTCAGTTTGGGTTGCCATAGAGACTGCAGACCTGCTGTTAGCACAAGCCAGACTTGGGGAGCAGCCCCTGTGTGCTCGCTGGGGTTGAGCATGTTCTGTGGCTTGGAGGAAAGTACAGCAGATTGAAGCTGTGCATATCTGAGGCAGGGTAAATCAAGATGTTGTGGATCTCAGGATCAAGGGGTTTCTGCTTCAGATAAATCCTTTCTCTTTTTTTGCTGCACTCTTGGAGACTATGAGAGCAGAGTAATTAAGTTGCAGAGGTGGCAAGAAGCATCCAAGCAGAGCCTGCCTCAAGTCAGGGATATAAACCAGGACCTGGACAAGGCTGTGTTCCCACAGTACTCTGCTGGTTTTTAAACAACAAAAGGGAAAATAACCTTTATTAATGGGAGTCTAGTCATCTTCTCATGCCCATTGTGTGGTGCTGAGGATTGCAGGGAACTGGACCCAATGACTGGGCTTTCTGTGCTCCTGCCTACAAATGGCTTCTGAAACTTCTGGGGCAAAGCATAGTTTTTGCAATATTAATTGTTGTTAGAGAACCAGATTGAATAAATTCAAACCAGCTACTTAGAAGTTTGTGCCCTTGATCTATGTGGAGGAAAAAATGCTTCCATAGAAACAGGTATCTCAAGAGCCCCAGCATCCATCACATGCCAAATTCAAAGCATAAAAGCAAGTAAAGCACCGAGAGGTGGTGATCAAGCAGCAGCTGCCCATCAAAATGTCAGTCCAGCCCAGAAGGAAGTGGGGGGCCAGAACCATCCTGAGCCACAGAGTAGAGTGGGGAGGTAAGGACTGAATCAAAGCCAGCAGCATGGCTGCAGGGTCAGGAATTAGCTGCTGGAGAAGTCAGGAGACCGCCCTCAGGTGGCAGGAGTTGCCTGACTTAATTGATGCCAATTCACAGCACTTCAGGATGTACTTCACGGAGCCATCTGGGTTCAGGGAGAGGATGCTTTCAGAAAACTCTCAGCCAAGTATGGATTTCTGTAAATGAGTGTTTACAATTAAAGCACTTACCACCTGGGCTTTACAGATAGCCACAGATTCCTCTTTAACACATAACCTCAGTCTCCCCAGCCAGGCTGAGCTGTGTCAGATACAGATGTTAAAAGGAAAAAGTGAAACGTAGGCATTGCAGAGGTGGTTGTCTGCAGTACCTGATGTAAGTGATGGCATGACTGAGTGAGAAGTGCCTGAGGAGTTAAATAAACTAGAGAGGTATTTATGGGAAGGGAAGTAACCAGCTTGAAAGAATGAAGAGGGGAACAAGACCTGTGAATGTATTTGATCACTATAAGCAGACACCAGCTGCCTCACATATCCTAGACAAATACGGTTTGACTTGTAATTTCATTGTATAAACCCCACCATCTGTAGGAAGAAAAAGCAGAAGGTAGAAGTTGAAGTAGCATAACCTCTTCGCTATCCCAGTCCCAAAATTAATACTGCAAAAGCAGCAGTGCCTGTAGACCATGTAGGAGGTAAATGTCTGTAGTTTATTACATCTGCTCTGGCTTCACTTGGATAGATCATGCCAAATAAGTGAAACAGAAAAGTCTGGGGAGTGACAACACAAGTGACTAAACCAAAATTGTTCTTAAAGCATTGTGGGAGGTGCATCGTGGTAGTGATGCACTTGAGAAGAATGTTAAGTGCCAAACAGATAAGTGGAATTCAGGAGTTTGAAATAGGTTTATTTTACAGTTTCCTGAACTAAAAGTACAATTCAAACTGGACATGCAGTAAGGATCTAAATGAAGTTGGTGGTCAGATTAAAACTGAGGTTTCAGACTGCTCAAAACCAGGCTGCTGCTCATTTATACAATTCATGAAGGGGCCATAGCTCTGGTCCAGCTTGCATCTTATTCAGACATAAGCGGAGGTCTTGGTTATGCAGATGTGTTATGCTTTAGTTTCACTGTTATCATGTATGAGAATTGTATTCTTTTTTGGCAGTTAAAACTTGAAGGGGTAACAGTGGGTTTGGCCATGGCAGCAAGTACCAGATCTACTGTGTTCTATGGGAGTTTCTAATTTAGCAGACGAGTAAATATCTTTCCTTTTGGCACTTCCATCAGCCTTGCCACTGGCAGGTAGGTGGCTCCATTCCCTGAAAAGGGAGCGTTCTGTGATCTGTGAGCAGATCCTGTGTCCCCTGTGTCTGCAGGGATGTTTCTTAACTAAAATCAGATGGTTTTGGCCAGGCTCCTACTGTGCTAATGACAGGGAGAGTTTGAAGATGTGTATATGCCTTGTGAGCTTTGTACGTTACTTCCACAGAACAAAGTGAGGTGCTATGGCTCAGACATAGAATGAGGCTGCAGTGTGCCTTTTTATTACTCATTTTGCATGACAGTTTTGGGGTTGGGTTTTCTTTGCTTTTTCTCCTTAAAATGCACCTCTTAGTTCTTACTTTCTCATCTTGGAAAGTACAGTGATTCACAAATTATAGTACACCAAAGGAAACTAGAGTTTAGCTGTTTTGAGCTTCCTGATGAGCATTTCTTGTAGTGCCATTACTGAGGCTGTTATCTGAAATGGGTCTATTAAATGAAGAGCTTTGATATGTAGGAAGAAAATTACCTGGTATTTCAATATTTCTTTCCATGTTAAATAATTGTGCTGATGCACATCCAGGAGGGACTGTATTTTTCTCGCAGAAAGAAGAGTTAGATGTTCATAGTACCAGACATTTGCCTAACAGAAAGATGCTATTAAAAGTTGTTCTACAAAATATTTTGTTGTTTGTCATTACAAGTTATAGCTAATGTGACAGTTACAGGGGAAGGGCAGGCTGTTAATTCATGAAGTTTCTCTGCACACACACGTGAACCTAGGTATTAGGCAGAAGTTCTTCCCTGTGAGAGTGCTGAGACGCTGGCACAGGATGCCCAGAGAAGCTGTGGCTGCCTCATCCCTGGCCATGTTCAAGGCCAGGTTGGACACAGGGGCTTGGAGCAACCTGCTCCAGTGGAAGGTGTCCCTGCCCGTGGCAGGGATTGGAACTGGATGAGCTTTAAGGTCCCTTCAACCCAAACCATTTTGTGATCCTGTGACAGCAGGGTGGGATGCAGGGCACGGGAGAGTGAGCGACGCACTGAGTGATGCTGCAAGAGAGCAGGCACTTGGTGCCATGTCAGTGCCAGGAGCCCAGCCGTGGTGGGGAGCCTTGCTTCAGTCTGCATCCAAGACTGCTGTGCTTGCAGGAAACAGGACTAGGGGTGTTTTTTCTTGTCTCATGCTTTCTTCCCCTTGCCTTAGGCAAGGCCCTCTCTGTGTGCCAGCTTTTTGTGCTGCTGGCGCTCAGAGCTGAGCCCCAGAGCAGAGCTCCAGTTGCAGAAGGCAGCAGGTGCTGGACTTCAGGCTCTTCAGTGCCTGGGTTTGTAGGGTCTGCTCTTTTCATGGGTCTGGTGTGTTGAAGGCTAGAATATACATATTATTGCAGAAGTTGCTTTGATTGCAGCCAGCGCAGATTCAAAGAGAAGTTCATAGAAGTGACGTTTGAAATCGTGGTGCAACTATCACCCTTTACTGTCCACTGAAATCCTCCTAAGTGGCCGCTCTGCTCTTAGGATGGCAGCACACAGCATGAGTGTTCTATTTTGCAGCACAAATGTATCCTGTATCGAGCATCTGAGGCAGACAATTCAGTAAGTGTAAGCAATAACTGATTTTGATAGAAACAGCTTGTACACTGGAGACCCTTCAGACAAGCAGAGAGCAGCTTTCACAAGCATCTTCCAGCTACATTGTAGAACAGAATGCAGAAATCCGGATTTGTGACACTGGGTGATTCCTGCTCCCCCCATGAAAAAAAAGAGGAAGGCTGCACTGTTTCACTGTTACGGCTTTTTGACAAACGCATTGACGTGACTTTTTCTGTGATTATTCATTTTCCTTAATGGATTTGAGAGAGGGCAAGTTCCTTGACAGTATTATGGAAACAAGCAGCAACTATGCTGTGGCAGGGAAGAGGTATAGGGCGTGTAATAAGTATATGCTGGCCCCACAGCTGTGCTGTAGAATGAAATGCTGTGCTCTCCTCTGCAACATGTAAGTGGTGCAGATTTGTTCCTGCTGGGCAGTCTGTTTTTAAGCGGGGGACGGTCCATCCTGAAGATACATAAGCAGTGAAAGAAAAAGGACAATACAGGAAATGTAATACAACCACGCTAGTGAGGACTGCATGTTCCATGAGGTAATGACGAAGCATTTACTGGTACAAATGTGGGGAGTTAGCACCTGACCCCATGTCTGTGTGTGCACGCGAGGCAGTGCAGAGTACTGCAGAACCTCGCGTCAGGTGCTGCTGCTGAACATGACCAGCGCTGGCAGCAGGGAAGTCTCTGGGGTTTGTACTGACCTTCTAGCAGCAGCAATGCCCAGGGGCTCTTGGTGAGAAGTGCCGTGTGTTCTGTGCTGTGCCGCACGCCTGCTGGCTCAGGGCATGGGGAGGATGGTGGAGATGTCTGTGCTGATGCGGGACCTACTGTTGCTGCGTGGACAGTCGGTGTGTCAGGGGGTACAAGGGTCTTGTTCCCTTTTCCATTCTTTTCATCCAGCATCACAGCCTTCCCAGCTGGTCGAGGCAAGTTAAAGCAGCAAAATCCTTTCTACAGCAGACTTACCTTCAAAGAGCCACTGGAGTTAATGGGTGTATCTATTCAAAAGTTTGTACTGTTCAGTGGGGGTTCTTGTGTGATATGTGTGTTTATGAACGACCAACATGGTCAAAAGATGAATATTCCAAGGAGGTTTGCCTGTCAGTATTTCCAGAGCACTGACCAACTCTTTCTCACTGTGTTTAGGCTCTTTCACATGAGCATGATTTAGTCAGTTATTAGTTGCTGGTGTTACCAACATTTTACTCGAACTATTTTCTTATCCACACAATGTACATCAGCTGCACAGTGATATTCTCTGGGTACCGTTTGCCCTACACAGAAGTTCTGACATCTTTAGTTAAATTTTCTTTTTGAGGCTGTGATTGAGCATTCTTCCTTAAAACTGATGAGCGGTAAAGGTTTCAGCAAGCTGCTTAGAGAATTCCCAACTTAAACTTACTTTTTGCCGAGTGATATTCAGCCACTATTTCTGATATCACCATAGGTTGAAGTTTTAAGAAATCGTTTATAGCATCACTACCAATAATGGATAGCCCGGCTTTTAAGAACTGATTCTTGGAGACCTTTTGCATGCTGTATGTTGATTTGCTGTTGCTAGCAGGCAATACTGAGCAGCCTTTTAGATGTATAAAAACATAGCACTGAAAAATACCCCTGTGCCATGGGGTTGCTGTGTAAACTTGCAGTGGTCTATTGATTATACATCTGAAATTTTATGACATAACATACAATCTAAATGCACAATATTGAGCTCACCGACTGTGAAACAGTCTACAGATACTTTGCTATAATTGTGCTGTTTGCTGCCTCTGCACACAGCCATCTGCACAGATACTCACAGGTGCTAAACCTCAGATCCTAAAGCCTCCCACATAGTCATCAGCAGAGAGTGAGAGGCCAGTGTGAGGACTGAGCTTTGCCCTTTTTCCTCTATGAACACATGCCTGTGCATCCCCCCTCCCTTAATTTTCCTGTTGGACAGGGTAAAATGTGACGGATCAGTGACATGCAACTGGCTAAGTGAGAAGTCGTGCTCACATTGCATTGACCTGTGCAGAACCTGAATCAAGAATGCCAGAAGGGAACATGCTATAACCAACATAATACTAAGTTGCCAAAATCCTACTGTGTAAGGCCCAGGTTCCCAAGAAACTCTTTGCTGCTGAACTCAAGACATTCTTTGGAGGGCAAAAGTCTGGTTGTGTTTTATAGTGCATTTTCCTCCAGTGTATTATGAGCTGAGCACAAACTAAATTTAAGGCTTCTGCAGTGACATAGTTGCTCATTGTGCTGCCTTTTTTATTTGGCTTGAACTGTTTTATTCATTATTCCATGTTCTGCAGTAGATATAAGCAAATGTTTAGCTTGGAGAATGCTAAGGAACATGCACGGTGCCCAGTGAAGCCTGCTGTTACACAGTAACCACAGAAAATAACATAGGCAGAGAACATTTCGGTTGCCTTTGGTGTGTAGGTAGATTAGCCTGAAAGGGCTTTGTTGGGAATTACCTTTAGCAAATTAGCAATTGGTGATGGAAGCTCTTTGGTAAAGATGCACTGAACAGTGCTTAAAAGTGTCTTATGACTGAATAGTTCTGTCATGTGTCAGCACCTGGTGAAGATGCTGATGTCAGTGGTATATTTAGTTTTGCAATCACCCTTGACAAGATGAAATCTGGCCTCTGAATTCTAAGAACATATGGGATTATTGAGAAAGAAAATAGTGTGAACAAGGGCAATTATAGCAATAGCTGTCCATGACATACTACACTGAATCATCCAAGCATAATATGGATATAATGAATATGTTTTTAAAGGCAAACATGATGTAAAGCAGTGCCAAAATTATCTAATTCATTATTCTGTCATGAATGATTAAATGTTAAAAATACCCTCTATGTTCCACAGAATAGCAACAGAGCATTCTTTCATGTACGCCTTGTGCCATGATTTGGAGAGATACGAAGGGAGAAAGGTTTCTTTGTAATAGGTATTAAAAGATGATGAAACACCTTTCTCATCTGAATTCCAATCTTTAATTTTTCAGGATATAATTACTCTGGTTATTTTTCATCACCTAAATCCCCTCCTGTTTAACTTCCCATCATCACCCCACCACATATACACAGCAATGTAACACAGAGGAAGCAGCTGGCAGCCTATTAATCATAACAGAACTAGCTTTTACCTTGAAAAGGTGTCATCTACAGCACTGCACCCCTGTGATGCTGAGTTTGTGGATCTCTTTGTTCTTTGAGATACATCATTTCTAGATTTACATTATCATTTCCAGATAAAAGTGAAGTAGTAGTGAAGTTTTAATAGTATAGGCATTAATTACAAAAAATCTGGTTTTGTAGTGCATGTTATTATGCCCATTGCTGTGCTATAGCATGACAAAGCAGGGCATAAATATGTAATGCAGTGGCTGGGGGGACAGGGTGAAGGTTGGGGGCCAGCCATACAGTCCTTTTGTTCTCAGCACTGCAGCCAGCAATAAGTGAAAGAACAAAAACATTGTGTAGCATTAGGATTTAATAATAAATGCTCTGTTTGTCAACTGTGAGTTTTAAAGCACTTTGAACAAAGAGGGCAGTATTGTTACTGTCATTTCACTGGCAGGATGAACACATAGGGAGTTACTTGCTGAAGGTCACTGAGCAGAGTAACAGCAGAGCAAAACCCTTGGTGTTTCTGACACACCATCCTTTCTGACCATGCGTGTGCTCCCCAGCATCCAAACCATGGATGGTAGTGATTGATTGATAGCTGCTACAGTTACTTGGTTGTAGGAGAGTGCAAACTGCCATGGAAAATGAATTATCATGTGTGCAGCAAATTATCTGTCCCCAACCCCAGTAAACAGAGAAGAAGATGTTGGTGTGGTGGTAGGAAGACTTCTGAAATATGTTGGAGTTTTGGATTTTTTTTTATATGTGTATTTTTATATATGTAAAATGTATGTGTCAGTACATATCTAACTTTAAGTGTGTGCGTCTATATGGAGTTTTAGAATGGTTCAGGTTGGAAGGGACCTTAAAGCTCATTTAGTTCCAACCCCTGGCATAGGCAGGGATGGAGCAGCCACAGCTTCTCAGGGCAGCCTGTGCCAGCGCCCCACCACCCTCATAGGGAAGTAAATAAATAAAAATGTATATATATTTTAGACTCATACACACACACTGCTGAGAATTTTACCCTCTATCGCTGAGACATAATTTGTTTGTCATGTCTATAAATGTAATTCTTTTTTACCTAGGAACTGGCCTTGGCCAGGTTACCAAAATAGCTGGGTTAAAAGAAATAATCTGCAGCAGCTGTTTTGTAAAATAGGCTGCTTTCCTTGAGGGGAGGGAATGACTTTTTCTCAGTATATTCTATGGGCATAAACCTTAATACAAAATTATTGTCTGCACATTACCTAGGCACACCTGATGCGTATAGTAGGACATCTCATGTCAGTACAGCTCTGCTTGTTTAATCACAACCATAGTACTCATAGGGAGCCATAATTGTTATGCTGTTGTTTATAATCCATGTCAAAAGAATAATTTGAACAAATAAGAAGTTCTTTTAGGAAAGTAAGATTTCTTATTTATTTTGAGGTGAAAACCAACAAAACTAAATTATTTTACTACTTACTGGCAAAGTCATTCTTGCTACATTACCTGTTTTAAAACTCACATCTCATTCAATTAAGATTTCATAGCATTGACAAAATGATGCTGTCCTGAAACAAAAATACTGCAATAGCTGCTATATACAAGCCATAAATAACCTGCAAGATTTTCAGGCTTCAAAAGGCTGAGGGCAGGAAGAGATTGTTTAAAGATTCATTTGAGCATTTCTTATTCAGTACATTTGCTGCATTCAGTAACAACAAAAATACATTGAATCAAACAAAAGTAGTGGACTTTGATGGCAATGGAACACATTTGTGCTTTTGGGCTTTTTTTACTTGTTTATCAAAACCAGAAGAAACACCATCCCGAACCCAGTATTCCAAATGCAGTGTTCCACCTCCTTAACCTCCTGTGCCATAAAGAAGATAAACTACTTCATCACAACATTCAAAAGTTAAAGCACGGGATGCAGGTTATCCACAGTGGATCTCAGTAGATACAGGATAATAAATGCTCCCTCAGTATATAATACATCTAAGTCACATTCAAAAGTAGAAAGCCAAAAACATTTTCATGCTCTTCTTTTTTGATGAACAGTTTTTTAAGCATGCTATACCTGGATGAAAAACAGATTTAGCCCTTTAGAGTGCTGTCATTTGTCTGGTGCAATTGTCATTTGCTGTGGAGTTTTTTTCAAGCTAACCTTGGGTAATGACGTAGGGGACCAATATATGTATGAGCACAGGAGGAAATGCAGGCAATGAAAATTGTGTAGAGAATATTGTTTAAAATTAAGAATTTGTTTAAAAAAAGCTTTTATGTCCTGGTTCATTCGCAGACCTGTTTGTGCTATAATACAAAGATTAGAAATGATCAAAGAGGGTTTAAATCTATATCCATGGTCGCAGTGTAAAAAAACAAAACCCAAACCCCAAAATAAAGCACACAAAACCCTCACATGCTCCAGTATAAAAAAATATGCTTAAATATGTTGTCTGCACATCTGCACACAATACAAACACTGAACTCTTATCACAGTACTGTTCTGTTGCAGTCTCCTCCACACATTTCGAGAGCTCCTTCTTTGTCATTTTGGGGGAAAAAATAATCATTCTCAGGCCAAGAACAGCTCCTATATTTACACAGCTGTGGGACATCCAATGCAGAAGAGGCAAGGAAAAAGCCATGCATAAAAGCCAAAGTAAAGACATAGCTATTTACATACTCAGCTTTTACTGACCTGCCTCTTAAGAGTTCACTGTCAACAGGTTGAGTTACTGAGCAGTAGGAAAGACAAGAAGCTGGTGTTTCATGCATGTGTATGTGTGATATACAGTACGTCACATTCTGTTGCAGGTGCATAAATTCAGCATATATCTGGTGAAACTAAGGTAATTTCTGTAGAATGTTTAAAGTTGTAGCCACAGACTGATCTGGGTTGACTGTGAGGTTTCAGTTTGGTGACCATACCAACAAGTCTTGGCCAGGAAGAGGAGAAAGTAGAAAAGATTGGCCCAAACCGAAACAGATCTTTTTTTTTAGTGTAGGAAGGAAACATGGAGAAAACTTGGTCTGATCAGAAATGAAATGCATTGATGTTTTCTAACTTCAGCTCCATGTCTTCTGGATGAAACACATCCCTAAATTGATTTCTAATTGATAAATGTTTCGTGTTCCTTACAGATCAATTTACTTTTATTTTCTTCTTCACAAATTTACTATCCAATAAACAATTTCCACCCTCCACATTAGTGTGCAAATATCTTTCTTCTTGGAAATCAATAGCAGATGTCTTGCTAGATTCACTGGGACCAGAAATGGTCTGAGCTGCTGAAGATACAAGAAATTAATTAAGAAAAAAAGATCAACACAAAACCTCTTAGGCAAATCTTCAACCTCTTTTTTTGCTATTTCCTTTCCTTGTACTATTTTGATAGCCCAGTGTATTAGAAAAGCCAATTATCTTGTGATTCCAGCAAGTCAGTCTGTTAGGGAGACAGCTACTGCAAACAGGGAAGAGCTGGGGTTAAGGAGACGTGGCTGCAAAGCCACTCTGTGAAGGGGGACTCATCTTTGGAAATTGCTCTGGAGCCCCTGGCTGCCGAGTAAATCCCAGAGCAAGACACGTATGTAGGGGCTCTGACCACCTCCAGAGCTTACAGCCTGCCTTATCTCCATCTGGGAAGGTGCATTACTGGTGCTCCAAACACCACCTCTGAGGACCTACAAAACACTGGTCCAAAGAAAAATGACAGCGTTTTTTTTCCCCTTAAAGGTCCTTCATAGCAGTATTAAAGCAGAAGCTATTAAGTGCTGAGCAGAGTTTAAAAACACAAAAGACTCTGCAGAGACCTATTTAAAAGATGTCTGTAGGTAACAATACATAGACTTACTTGAAGTCCTGCTGTCTTCACAGTATATCATTGTGTTACATTTTTATGGTTGGAATTCAGTGTCTCGATTTGACCAGGAACAGAGGGAAGATAAATCACAGTGCCAGAGTTTGATTCCAAAAGCTACAGCACATTTGTGAAATGCACTTAATGGACAGCTATTGATTGCATCCAAAAGCTTCAGGCAAAGCAATACAAATACTTTGCACTGCGATATGTGAGCAGATACACATCAGTGATAAAAATGCTGTGGACTGCTCTACGATACCCTTAGCCACTTCTGCCTTTTACAAGTAGGATGTAAACAGGAATATCTAAAATACCAGTAGGCCACATACAGGAGATTTCCATGTTACAGATGCTGTTTATGTGCATAAAGACATAGTATGTGTATATTAGTTTAGCTAATTCCATGCCCACGCTGGGAGCTGGGTAGGTGGAACAGGCTTCTCACTCATGTCCTGGATTCCTTGTAGCATTTAAATTAATCACCACACTGTGCATTTTGAATAAGCTTCCACTTTGATAATTGGATTCTGTAAGGCAATAAATGTAAACAGAGAGTGCACAGCAAGACCAGAATAGCCCCATTACAACATCACAATGCGAAGCATTTCATTTTAAAGCATAAAAATCCATCCTTCCAGAGGTATGTTGCCTTTCCTCTGTTCTGGGAGCTGGAATGATGCAGATAGCAGTAAGCCCTTTTTGCATACCTAGTGTTTTCATTGTTGCTGTCAAAACCATCCAGTGTATTTCTGTGCTAGCTATTATTACAGCTATTGCTAATAGCCTAGTGGTAGAAGGTATTACAGTTTTGAAGGCAAGCAGATGAGGGCTATTTACTCAACAAAACAATATGGCAATTTCCAATTTGTTAGGCAGTAATTAAAAAAGCAGTTTTCTACTGGTATCAACAGCGAGGAAAAACTGGTGGATGCCATGTCAAGAGGTCCTGAATGTATGGCTTGATTTTCACTTAGAAGCTGGTATTACTGTCAGACTGCTGATAGATCAATGCGGTTGCCTGAATTGGTGCTTTTATCCCAGGTGTTCAGCTTTGTGGGGGTCGTGCCTGGCCTGTTCCCAGTCATCTGGAGAACAAAACAATATTGAAAATAGATGTACGTATTTTGCTAAACCACTCTTATTTGGATGAAATAAAAGCTTAAAAGCATGTATTTACATCACAGAGTTGTCACAGTCTTGAAAGCATATGCCATAAAGGATTTTCAAACAGGTGTTGCCAGGATCTAAAGTGATTGACAGTGATCACTTAATAATACCTATCACTTCAGAAGTCGGGTTCTTTATAGAAATAGATGTCTTTAAGGACAGCTAGAAAAGCATATTCATGTGTTGGCTTATTTAAGAGTTTATTTCTCAAGCTTAAATGTAAAAGTGCTCTATCAAAAAGCCATCATCATCAGACAAACAGGCTGCCAAAATGCTACTTGAATGCATGATGCAAAGTCCATTACAATTGGTGGGAACATAAACCTTTGTTTAATTTTATTTGACATTTTACCAGAAATCAGAATATTGTCTTTTGCTTTCAAAACATATTGTAGCTGCAACTTAATGCTCACTGATTCTTCCCATCTTCACCATGCATTAAGTTAGGTACTAGAAATACCTGTGTGCTGCCTTGTGTCCTGTTGTTTCTAACAGAATTTAATGTGCAAGACTTTCAAGTACAACAAGTCAAAAGAAAAAGCAAGGAAGGAATACTCACAATGTCCGAGTTGAAGGGTTTCACATTGATGTTGCGCGCTGAACTACTGGTAAGGGACCAGACCTTGGTTTTGTGCTTAAAGGCAGCTCTAACCTTCCGGGGAAAAAAGAAACCCAGTGGAAGATTTCTTTTGCAAGGTTCATGTCTGTTTGCACAGGTGCAGGTTACAATCCTGAACCATAAAATCTTCAACCACAAACTGACAGAAAATGGTTTTTGAGGGTACAAATTCTGAAAAGTTTCTGAATTTTCTCATGAGGTTCCCAGAAAAAGGGCGTCCATTCCAACATTTGTCTGTGATGTAAGACATTGGAAAGCTTCCTGAGCTTGGGAAAGACTAGAACAAAGAAACATTTTTTCGTCCTCACCTTTAATGAGCCTGCTTAACTTTAGTTGATTTCAGTAAAGATCAAGAATTCCATAATCAGCCCTGACTCTCCAGACTGACAGTCACAAAAGTCACATTAACGCTTTAAGACTGAGTAGGTTGCAAATACTAGTAACAGCCCCACAGAGGAGTTGGAGTGCTACTGTTACATAGGAAGAAACAGCAGGCCACCAGGCAGAGCTACTCAGTAGCATCCAGAAGAAACTACTGTGGGAGAATCCAAGTTGTATTCCCCAAGCAGCACTCCCATGAGCCTGAAGTGGTGTTCGTAAGAAACTTCTGTTGTAATAGATGCTGCTGAGCATTTTCTGCTATCTGCCATGGGAGGAGAGGATAATGCAAGCTCCAGGCCCAGCAGAGATTGGTCTCCACATGCCCTGTTGACATCAGCCCTGCCTTGGCTTTACCTCAGCTCCTCTGAGACAGCCTTAATGCAAAAAGATGCCTTGGTCCACTATGAAAACCTGAACTTCCTGCCAAAGAAAAATACTTGGAATGTGTCTTACTCTGTTTGGTTTCCCATTAAGGGCAGCATGAGCAATGTCCAAAAGTATGTTTTGCTGAGAATAGTATTTATTTTCCTCTCTGGAGCTGCAGATGTAACAAAGCCAGAGCCAGTCCTGCATCCTTCCTTAGCAACACAGCCTATGGCCTGCTCAGCAGTGCTTCTTTCCTTCTCTTTTTTACTTTTTAAACCTTTCTTAAGGTAAGTAAAATAAATGTCAAGCATGGGTCAAAATGCCACAAGTCACAACTAATGACTTGTATTAAAACCATGTATTAATTGAAAGAAAAAAAGAAATCAGTAGCATAGCAGGCAGTGATAATGGAGTCTTTTCTTGTTTTATACTCATGTTACTTGAAATTGGTAACACCAAATTAGTTAGAACTATTTGGTCACATACCTCTGAATTCAGAAGACAGTGAAACAGGAACATGAAAAATCCCTGAAAACAGATAAGAGGGAGAAGGGTGAGTCTGACATACAATAATGTATTTCTTGCAGTATTGTATAAAGCAGGTATCGAGTAGCTGGAGATGTATTAATATCAAAGAGTGGGCCAAACTGTGCCCTACATTAAACTGGAGACACCTCAGCATTAGGCTACCATGAGGCTTGTCTGGACCTTTTCCTATTAAACAGCACCTCCTAATCATTGGGGTGTCAAGAAGAAATCTGGTTGTAGAGAACCAGGAATTCTGTTTTCATGACAAAAGAACTTTTCATCTGTGCTTGCAAAGATAAAGGCAGAGGGAAATACTCTTTGGGAAACACCAGATCAACATTTTTCACATTAGAAAAGCAAGGTTTTAGCATTGTGAAAATTTTCACAACAGAATTTTGCCATCCTTGGGCTTTCTGCCCAACGGAAAGTGAAAAGATTCCGTACCTTTCCCCTCCCCAAAATTATTTTCTTGTGGGGGAATATTCAGATGAATTTGCGGTTTTTATTTTGGATTATAATTGGAACTTTTCTTGTCAGTTCATGGGGAGAACTCTGTTGCACTCTTGTAACTATAGTGCTGTTTGTTCTTGAGACATAAAAGGATTGTTCCCCTTTGTAACCATTATTTGGGAAAGAATTACTATTGCCAGCACTGTATGGTCAGCACAGGCTTAAAAGGCAGAGGAAGGAACATAGAAAAAAATGCAGTAAACATAAGCATGTGCAGACATTACTAATGATCCACCTGCTGGATCTCAGCAGCAGTTTAATAGCCATAAACTTTTCCACCAGTTACTTACTTGTAGTGAATTGAAAACAGCAAATATATACTGAAATACTAATGCATGGGCATTGACAGCCAAAACCCCAAAGATCCATGAGCTTCCCAAGATCGGTAAGAGAACAGCGACGGCTTTAGCTGTTAGCCTGAAAGAGAAAACAAAAATGGGAAATGTGATGAGACAGTTAAAACTTCAGCCCACACAGCGGGGAGTTTATCAATCAGTGCTGTCTTGGCAGCTAGGCAGCTTGTGTATGAGTCTTCTCCATAGAATTCTTTCAATGGGCAACTCTCTTAATTACTCATTCCTCATCAATGAGAATGGGGATAACAGAACTTCAGTATTATATGGGATAAATACAGATGGAGAGATAGTAACTGAGAGTGCAGGGGAAGAGACTGAGAGATGGTCACATAACTACTGTGGTCATATCCACAGTTATAGTGAAGTAGTATTTGGTTGATGAGGAGTCAAGTCTAAGAGTCAAAAACACAGAGAGCAGAAAGTGAGAACAAAGGTAGCATCACATGGGAAAACAAATCCCACCATGTACTGCATCCAAAATACACTTGCTGAGCACTACAGCTGAGTCAAGACAACACGAAATTTTTCTTACAGAAAGTGACTTGGGATTTTTAATCACCACAAATAAAAGAAACATGATGTACTGCTGCCAAATACAAATCCTCTAACACCCCAGTATTGTTCTGCTGCCACCCTGCTTTGTTCAGAGTCAACGCAAAGAAATGTATGCCAAATACTGAAATAGCTTGTGTGTCTCGAAGGTCCCTACTAATATGTTCACTTGGCTTAGCTTGGAGATCTTGGCAGGATTTCAATAAAAGGTGGTATGACAGCTGAAAAGCTGATATAACTGAAAACATAAGAGGGATTTTTGGATTTGCCTTAATGAGTTATGTATAGCGTGTGTATTTATAGTGAAAGACAAAAAGAAACTGTAGTACACCAGAGAATGAAATCATCCCATGAAGTTCTCTTGAGGCAGCTGAATTCCAAGGACCAAACTTCATATACAGAGCAAAACAAAGGGAAACACAGAGCAAAGGCATTGCATTTAGACTTCTAAGATCACAGTTAGGTCTCTCCAGTGTATCACTGCCTTCTACATTAACCGCCAAAGAACTACGCACTTTCTAAACAGCGCTTATTTATTTCCTTCATCAGCAACAGGAATTAAGGGCAGCCAAACCTCAGAGCACTCAGGACCTCATAGAACAGGCACAGGCAATATTTTAATCTGTCTTCTGCTTTGGCATAAACGCTGTTAATATCTCTCTGCAACCCACTGTCACTCAGCCACTTCCAAGGCACACTGGCACAACTGATAAAATTAAACTCACAAAGATTATTGCTTATCCCACACAACTCTCTTCTCCTCAGGAAGCCCTCAGAGCACCATTTCTGACTCATGCTAATGAATTGCTCTAAAGAATTGTACCTTTGTGCCTGCATATACCCTGTAATATTCAAGGGTATCATAGTAATAGCCCTACGGAGTGTTTCTAGTGTAATCACAGAAAAATTACAAGACAACCAGATACTCTAAAGAAGTCCTTGCCACAGGATGCTGTAGACATCTAAAAAGGATCCTATAAATTCTCAGAAGATAATTCTGTTCTGGATTGTTAAATGTGACAATTCAGTTGCAGCTGCTTGTGCAGGAAGTCCCTGATCCTTTTTTGTGCTAAGAGATAGAAGTATGTGATCAAAGAATCTGCCTGACCTTTACAGTGGGCATACAGGGTTGGATGGACCCCCAGTCCATCACTTTAATCTGAGATGGCAGTCCTGTTCTCAGCCTAATCCATCTGACTTTTTGATTAAAACATTAAACACCTTCACAGCTTGTTTTCACATCAGTTTGACCCAGTAAAGACAATGTGAAACAGAGCCGGGCTAGGTGACCACTAATGGAGTTAATAAGTCATTCTTCACATTTTCCCAGCACTGAACAACCCAAAAAGCATTCATGACATCCGACCACTCTGTAATCACTCACAAACCACCCTGAATCCCACAGGGTAAAACATTCTTGCTGTCAAGACACTACTAACCAGGCACCCAGTGCAATTTTGCCTGTCAGGGATGAAGAGAAGTCAAACCTTTGCACACCCAGGCACCAGATTATCAGTGAAGGCTCTCAGAGGACAAATTTCTTCCTGAGTACAATTTTGGTGGTACGAAACAGAAAGCATAAAGAAGGGACTTGTCCCCATTTGAAACATCCTTGAACCAACAAGGTAGATCTAATCCATACTTACTTACCACAGCACTTACAAACATTTTACTCCTGCTGTAGCCCACGATATTTAAGCACATACTTCCAATTAAATGTGCTTAAAATATTCCAGTGAATTTAGTCTGTGGTACTGTTACGGACAAAGAAGCCAAGAGGGCAGTGGGGGAGCAGGGCTAATGAGAATCCAGAAGTCAGTCCATGATCATAAAAGCTGTATTTTTTCAGTAATTAGCACATTTCTATTTAGCTGGAAACCTATGCAAGAGAGAAAGTTGTTTTAGGGAGATTAATATCCTACTACTGCCTTTCACCCCCTCATACAGATGAAGTGCAGGTTCAGGAGAGAGGTGCACCAAGCTGCATGACAAGAGAACGCTTGTAATTGCAACAAACATAAAACAAATGAGAATTTCATACAACACAATTCTATGAAGAAATCTTCTAATTAAACTCGGAGACATCATCTTCATTCCAGTGACCTGAGCACACACATCATTACAGCCTTGATTAAAAGTCTGCGTGGAAGAACTGCACAGGCTTCAGGTTTAAAAGGAAATCTGGGACAAGGAAGAATCTGGTATCTTTTTTATATATATATATTTTTATATACATATATATATATAGATATATATTCCTGTTTTGATTCCTATCTTTATGTCCTTGGCCATGAATATTTCCACACAATTCGATGTAATTCTGCAAAGGGTTTGTTCAGCCAGAGCATGAAGGAATACCTTAAAAGCTGGAGCTCTCCTATTTAATGAAAAATGTATTTTAAAAGATACAGTTTAAAAACAACTGAAATAAGTTTAATTTCTGGGTTTTTCCTCTGTTAAGGTTAAAGCTCATCACCTCAGCTCAAACGCAAGCTATGTTCCATTGGGAGCTGCCAGCAGACCACTTCTTGCAATCACCTTTGTGCAGAAAAAAACCTGTGTAATACTACAGAGCCTTCAGGCTTTCAGGAAACTGCATCTGTGCCAGACTTGGGACAGACTGGGGGGAGGATACACCAACACCTGGAAGATGGATTTAGGTACGTTCAGGTTCCACAAGGGTTTAAATGTCCTCTCTAACCTAGTACAGCAGGTGATTAGTATGCCCAACACAGCTACGCTTGCAAAACTGGCTTCATTACAGACCACCCTTTTTTCTTTATCTCTTTTGTACTCACACTCTCAATTTGTAGTAAATTTGCAGTTTGAATATAATTTTCCCCAGCTGGTTTGTTGCCAAAAATAAGTTTTCATTATTTCTTTTTGAGTCAGAGCATAAAAAGCTTCATCTGTAATTTGTAGCTGGGGGCAGAATAGTGTGAGTTACTCAATTTCAGTGTTTTGAAAATCATTCTTGCAGTTTGGATTTTCAAGAGCTTTTAACATAATAAATACCTTATATCTTTTTTAAAACATGTATTAATAAAGACTATTAAGCACTATTAAGCACAGGGTTCAGCACATGTGCAGCAGAAATACATAGCTAACAACAAAAACAAAATACGGACGTGGGATTTTTCATGCAAATGCACTAATGTTTCATGCACATCCATTTAGAAGAGCAGCCATATGAGGGTGAAATTCACTTATGACTATCTAAGGGTCAGCTCTGCATATGTATCACTTAAATCTCATTAAGTCTTTTGCCTAATTATTGCACAGCTTCCTATGGTTGCATGCTCTGAATTTCATCCTGTGTATGAAATTACTAGTCCAATGTGTTTATAAGCTTTACTCACAAAGCAACAAACTCAGCCCTAGTGCTCCTGGTGCTCTGTTTTTCCCTTCTCCTTCCCCCCCGCCTTGCCATCCTTATTTCATTTTATCTTTGCACTTTAAAAAAGAAAAATACTCAATGTAAAACGCTGCATCAGAACACCATTCAGGTGGCAAGGTTAAAAATCTCAGCAATACAGAAGTTACTGTTTCACTCAGCGCATTAATTCCAATACGCTGCACATACTTTATTTTTTTTTAATTCCCATTTTTCTTTGCTACATGAATATTTTAGTAGATTAGTTCTAGTGCACTAACATACAAAGCACGATGAAGTACGTGTTGTTTTTGGAGAAGGAATACTGCATATGACTTAAACTGTTCAACCTTAGAAGTCACTGCCATCGCTTGGACTTTGTGGCACTGCTAACATGAATAGCAACACACTGTGGCAGGGGCAGGTCTTACTCTGTAGATATTGAGGTCCAGCCCCACCAGGACCTTATAAATCTTGCTGAAATCTGTCTTTGTCCTTATACCCTAACGTGGCAGAAAACAGAACAGCCACTGCCTTACAAAGGAACCCTCTACATTTCTCCTGCATGCCCCTTCTCATGCTCTGGTTGTTGAAACTGGAAGCAGCCTAACAGCCTTCTTCTCACATACGCTTTGAAAAGCTCAGACATTGTTACTCTCCTGCAGTCTAACGGCATTCAGTTGGTGAGCTTTCTATCTCCCTGCATCTTTTACACACTGAATGACCAGCCCTGGAATTAATTAGGAACAAAGCAGAACCAGGACAAAGATTTCTTTCTTCTTTCTATTCTTTCCTGTTGCCCAACGTGTTGGGTTTTTTTTTAAGTACTTAGACAACTTCTGGAAAATGTGAAAATACCTTGAGTCTGATTAAATCTTTATATCCAGAGTATATATGGAACAGCCTTTGGGATATTACTAGCTGTACATGGACTATTTAGCAAGTCACTCTACAGTTAGGGTTGTTTCTCACTCTGCCCCAACACGAACAATCTCCTCAGCTGGGCTGCAGAGATTACTGAAGCTCATCAAAAACCACTGTTTTCCATGACTTTTGATTTCTTTCAGCTTAGTATGGTTGTTTAGTGCTAAAAGCAGTCAGGCAGGGATGGGCACTGCACACACCACTGGCCATTACAAGTTCATACATAGTCCCACTCACCTGAGCACTCCCTGTGTGAATCCCGCTGTCAGGAGGCAGAGAGGAGTCCTTTGAGAATCCTTAGAAATTTTTCTGATACACTTGTAAGAATAGCAATAATGTTATTCATTAATTGCTAATCCAGCTCTCCATGTAACATGCACTCACCTTTTGAATCTCCCAGTGAAAAAGAGTATTTCTCTTTCTGTTTCCCATTCTTACAGTTTCATTCTAATTTTAGAGAAAACCCTTGCTCACCAGAGTCTTCCACTGCAAGTTTCTTCAGTTGGCTTTGGTTGCTTGCTTTTGTTCTCCATTCCCTTCAGTGCAGGATTTGGTATTTTCTGTCTGTCTCGCTTAGTCAGGTGGACTGTTAGCCAGTGGTTTACACCATTGGGATCCCGAAGCGTGCACTACTCCATCAGTAGAGGAAGTTTTCTGTGTTGGATAACTATCATTGCTGTATTGACGTCCCAGTGTACAAGAAGTACAGGTTTCAACAGCCATATTTTCATGACTAACATCATATAAAATCATTGCACTGTTACTAAGTTACTGGAATGTTTTTCCAGGAGCAGCGTTGAGCCTTATAGTTTTATCGTATTTGCAATTGGTTTGGAACAGCTCTAGTCAATTGAGATCGCTCCCTTTCCCTTATTTAATCTCTGCCCTTTTCTGCTATTGCCCTGAGTACACTGTTGATATCTTACACCAATGCAGAACGACTACACTGACAGCTGCAAGAAAGAAATTTCACTGCTTGCAGAAAGAAAACTTTATTACATCTGTGAAGGGACCCCTAATTCACAACTCTATTTTATTGGTCATATACAGAGCACTGATCCTTTTTCAGACTTCTGACATCCACTTTTCAGTCATGATGCCTGCTGAGGTAAGAACTAAAATCAGACCCATAAGGCAAGATTATATTATAATTGGAGGAAACACTGTCTAAAAAAAGGAAGTCCTTCCCAAGTCACCAAAATTATTACCCTGACAAACAGGCCTTTTAACTGAAATTCCTCTCTTGTTTCTTAAACTCTTCACTCTCCCCTTTCAGTAACATCCTTTGCACTTGATTGATAGAAAAACAAACAAATCCAAACCCCTAACATCCCACAATGCGGTGAGAAGTTAAATTTAGCTTCAGTTTCCATTCTTGTTACAACTCATGTTCACTAACCTCCAAACTAAGAGCTGCAGGGAAATTACATGCAGCAATTCTAACTGCAAATGACAACGTTTTTCATTCAAGTTGGGCAGTGCTCCCAGCACACACCTTGATTGCTCTGACTCACCAGTGCCTGGGCTTCCATTCCTGCCAGCGCCTGAGGAATGGCATTCCTCGGACCATGGCATCAGGAGTGCTGTGTGCTGCTCCTCACTTTGTTACCAGATTCTCCAAGGAGCAAAGCAAGTACTAAGTGAATTAGGTGGCAAGTTGCCACTGACACCAGACAGACAAATGGAAGAATACTGGTAACAACTCATTGTTTTTAGTAAACTAGGCAGCCAACAGCAATGAAAGCACAAGTCTTTGTGGCTGATTCGAAGCCACTGGTATAATTTGGAGCCTATAGGATCAGGCTTCCTTTCACTCCTCAGTAAAAAACAGCCAAGTGTCAGCAGAGTAATGCACTGTGGGTGGTATAAGCAGCTCAGCAGAGTAGCCAAAGCACAGACTGGAATCAATCCCTCAGGCTCCCTTCTAACTTAGCAACCAATTTACTCCACACGTGGCATGACACAGAGTAGGTGTTGGGGGTTTTTCAGAACAGAATTAATCTGTGCACTCTGGTGCACACCTTGATCTTTCAAGAGCGCTCATCTCAAAGGCCAGGCATGGATTTGAATTCTGCTCCTGCTACCGAGCAGTAGCTCATGACCTACATGCGCCTTTCTCTCCTCCTACACTTTATCTTGGCTATATAGACAATAAGGCTGATGGCCCAAGGAATGTCTTTTAATTAGCACATAAACAGTTCCTACCTGATCTTGAGTGATTTATAGGGACAACTGTAATAAACTTAAGAAATAAAATAATAAATAAATAAAAAGACAAAACCACTGGTAAGCGCAGATGCAATTTCCCATTTTCCCAAATGTTATTTGCCCTTTCAAAGTGATGTTGTGAAACTGAGTAAGAAACATTTACAGATGCTTCAGATCATTGCTTTCTGGTGGGTGCCATTTATAATCCAGGGAAGATGCTGCTATTCAGAAGTATTGCAGCTATGAAAAAAACCCAAACTAGGCTACAACAGCAACTAAATTCAGATTGATTTTTCTCATGTGCATGGGAAGGGGGTGGCATTACTCCTTCTCTGTTACACTCAGTGTACAATGCCCAGCTCTCTCACCACAGACCCTCAATAAGAACACAGATGCTGTCAAAGCAGTGCTACTTCTCATAAGTCTTCCCAAAAGCTAAAGCTGCCTTCAGTAGATACAGCCTTTGCCCAGAATATAGGTCTGGGCTCAAATCACTCTTCTGCCTAAAGGACCACAATTCCCTTTTTTCCAAAAGAGACTCCCTGCTTGATGCTCATTCTCACCTACCGAACCGGCTCCACTTACATTAAATAATGACATATTCACTGGGTCAGGTGTACCCCAAAGATGAGTCATGAGGCAGTCCTCTGAGAGAAGCAAGTCCTTCCTAATCCTTGCTTTATTTTATACTTACGGTGAATATTCAGTGGAGCATGGACTGAAATTCAAGTCTCCCTTCAAACCCCCATCAAGCCTAACAAAGTTATGGCCATGACCAGAAATGGAGGTACCTTAAGAATTTTAAAGCTCAGAAGGCAGTTCCAGGGGCTGGCAGCACTGAGTTTCGACTTCAGAACCTAACCAGGGATTTAGGAATCCATGCCTTGCTAAGGCCTCCCACAGCAAGTCCCGTGTCACCTCCATCACATCCTGGTCCTAGACCTAACAAAGACAAAAAATACTTCCCAAAGGAAGTAGTAAGTGCTTCACTAAAACATGTCCTTCTCCTCGTCTTGAAAGCAAGCTGTTAAAATAATACAAAGAATTAAAAACGTAGTATCCTTGCAAGCTGAATTTTCACAGTGGTTAATATTTTCCCTGGGGAACAGAATTTGCAAAGGGATTTTTTCCATTCTCTTTCTAAAATACCTTTCTTCAACATTTTTGGACACTAATTTTCTCATTGCAGTGCTGCTGAGACAGCATCCTCTGCCACTTGATGCCCAAGGTTACAGCTAGTTTTCCACTGAACTTTGCCATTGAGTCATCAAAGAAAATAAGAGTTTATTCTCACAGTAGAAGAATGTTCCACATCCAACCAAGGAGTGTGAATATCTGGGTTTGGATGAGGCCATACAGTACCTGCACCAAGAGGCTCTGTACCACGGGATACTCCGTTGTTCATTCCCAAGAAACACCTGATAGCTTCCCTCTTCTGAGCTGTCTACATTAAAAGGTGACTGGCAGCTTTTACTAGTGAATAGTCTTGTTGCATATTTGTGCTTTAACCATCAAAACATCGTGTGACTCTGCTTCCTTTCATGCTCTGCTTCTACTGAAGCATCACTTGAACCGCGGGAACAGCCCCTTGTAACTGAATATGTTTTCTCTTTTCCCATAGCAACCTCCAAAAGAACATGCAGTATAAACATTTCCAGTTAGACAATCACTTCAGCTCTGCTGAGGATCATCATAGGTGAGCAATGAGACCATCTGTTTGTGTACAGTCATTTGCACTAACTTCACTATCAATGGTACATTTCTTTAACATGCAGGCAGACCAGAGGGTTGGCTGTTTGTTGCAGTCACACGTTACACTTCTTGTAAACCCCAAAAATGACGCTGCTGGCAAAGTTTTTGGGAGGCTGGGGGTAAGGGGTGACAGAACAGATTTCCCAGTGGTTGGTGCTGATGATCGTGGCCGGAAGCCAAAATAATGAAATTCTCAGAAAACCATGTGGAAAATTAAAGCGGTTTAAAAGGAAAAGAACAAGCCCTGATCCCTCCAAGAGAGAAGATTGATGAATTTCTTGAACACAAATGGTTTCCTTCCCAGTTTCGTACAGTGTTTGGCTCTTCCCTAAAAGCTGGTTTTGGAGTTACTTCAAAGGAAGTAAGAGAGGGAAAATCTACCCACTTCCTGTTAATTTGTTGTTTTAAAAAGAAAATAAATTGCAGTGTTCTAATGCATCGGATCTTTTCATATATCATGTGATTACCAAGGGCAGTTTGTTTCCAAAGGTGGAACAGTCCTCTTTTCTGTTTGCACCTTACAGAGCAAGCACCCAAGGAAAGAGCAGCATTTTTTTCCTCACAAGCAGACAACAAAAACTATGCAGGAGGATTTGGTTTATCTGTACACAGTAGGCATGAGCTAAGTCCTGGCCTGAAAAGGTCATGGTATTATCCATGTTTCTAGGTCAGACAAAAATATCAAGTAATTAATTGCCAAATAGGACAATAAAGCTGGTTATAGGAGCAACATATTAATAGGATAATCTAACCTTGGCTGCTCTGGACACTCTGTATGTGTGAAAACAGATGTTCCTTCAGACTCCCCCCTTCTCCTAACAGGGACCTAGTGCCTAGCTCTGTGTTGGACTCAGCCCAGGAGAAGGAATTTGTTACAACAGCTTATTCCCAGAAAACTCATTACCTGTTTCTTCCAAGGACAAGGCAGTGGAAATGTCCCAAAGGGCTAGATCCTGCCTGTGGGTGCCAGATGGACCAGGCTAGATGTCATCTACTTCTTTTCTCCAACATTTGCACCTAATTATTTCTCCCAATACAGTCACCATTGTTTTTCAAAGCTCTCAATGCAGGACCTTCTTCTATCTCATGACAACAGAAGTGTAGATTGTCCCTAAGTATATTGTCAGTGTGAGGCATGAATCTGCATTAGCCCAACACTTACTATTTTTAATCGGCTTAATCTCTGCAAGTCATCTTGAAACAATGTACTCAAAATTAGCCTTATTGCAGTATTTACGGCCATCTGAATCTTTCTTATTTTTGTTATATCATGTGGTGAAAATCTTCGTTTTCCTGGCACTAAACTGAGAGACCCAGTGCCAATACAGAGAGATAGTCAAATTACAGACATTATGAAAAGGACCTCACAGTGTTCACGTATCCTTACAGAACAGGAGATTGGAGGAAAGAATTCATGACTGGAATACTGATATGAAAGGACACAGTTTGCTCGAAATGGACATGCAGGGAAAAATAAATGGTATAGCAGAAGTGAAGACATGCTCAGAGAGTCAGAAACTATAGACAGAGAGACTTTTCAACATGCTCTGTATAAAAATAAAGGCAAAGGAAGCAGGAATAGTATGGCAGCACACATCTACCTTGGCTTTCCAAACCAGAAGGCTACTGAGGATGGGGCCTTTTTTCCCCTAAACATCTCAAGAGTTATCCAGAGCACAGGATCAGGAGTTAACACATGCCTGGGAAGACGGAGAAAAAGCAGCCTAACAGAGATAGGCTTATTAGAAATCCGTAGGCGTGGCTCTTAGCTTGAAGTCAGTGGGGCTCATAGTTTAATGTAGGATGACGAAGTGACAATCACATCAATCCACACACAACATTTCTGTGGAATAACATTTACCCTCCAAAAAGCTGAACTCTGAAAACGATCTCTTGACCTAAAAAGTCTCGGTGACCCTTCATTATTCAGCATTACCAGCAGAAAGATCATTCTCCCATTTCCATGGCAACGGTACCAGGGAACAGCAGAAGCTATCAAGGTCAGGCATATAAACTGAGAAAGAAAAGTGATTTTCTGTGTAATGGTTCATATGAGCTTTAACTGCAGTAGTGGCAAATAAATAGCCATATACTTGCTTGATCACCTGTCTCAAATGTACATAAGGGAAAAAAAAGAATTGCTGAAGTACAGCAATCGCTGCCTTACTGTCTGGGTCTTACACCTGCTCTAGTGACTCCTGCTTTGGAGGGGAGTGCAAACTGCAGGAAAGCATTCAGCTATGCAGTGCTGTAATGTGAGGAACTTGGTTTCTTATTAAGCCAGCATTAAAGAAGCTGGTCAACATACGGCTTTTATCATGTTGATCAAAGTTTAGGTCCTAACTGCAGAAAAGCTCAGGTAGAAAAGTTAAAAAAGTCAGAATTCCTGCCTTCTCCCAAGGACCTGCTGCAAACGGAAAACAGGGAAAAATCTTACTACTTCCCTACTAACCTACTCACAGCATCCAGGCGCTGTCGTGCCAGGCTCCAGCCCCCTCCTCTTTTCTCCGTCACCCTTCTCAACAGCCATGACATCTCCAGGAGCACATTTGCAGGCTCTGGCCAGCTCTGGGGTACGGAGGCACATGGCTGATGGGGACCTGCCCCAGTGCCAGCACCAGTTGCTGAGGCTTCTTGGGTCCTCCTGAAAGCATCTGAAGCCCTTTCCTCTGTTAAGATGCTGTAGTGCTGGGTACAGCTGCAGTTCTGTATACATTATGAAAATGAAAAATAGACTCTGGCCATTTCTCTTTTTAATTTCTGAGCTAAGGATTTGCTCATTCTGTTGTTCTGTACATTGGGCTCAGACAACAGCTCATGATGAGCTCCTTGATGTGGCTCCGTATGTATTTGTCTTACTACTGCTTACTTTTTTTGAACAAGTAATCTGAGTCATTACTGTCTCTACTCACATGAGCACACCCAAGGCTGCTTTGCTCTGTTGCTATATTTGGGCATTCCCTAGGTTTTTAATATTTTAATTAAAATAAGGTAACTCATTTGGGAAGGCAGCTGGAGAAGCTGTGTGGACTTAGTGGGGACAATAAACACAGCAGAGTTAGAGAACATGGCTCTTCCTGGGGTGACTACAGCACCTCCCTTCAGAAATCTCACCATTCCTGACATTCTCATACTTTCAGTTACCATCCGACTTAACTCACTTTTTGATTATTTCTAACATTGTTCCCTGAAAAAAAAAGTGCTTTTTACTCAGTTTCTGTCACTAAAATGTCTCTGCCTCACATCTTTTTCAATTGAAAAGAATTGGGCATAATTCCCAATTTCTATTTCCAAACACCTGTAGCCTAGCTGCAGTTAAACACATTTCATTACTTACCTGAAGATAGTATATAAAAGTTAAAAATAATTTTGATTCTAAAATAGGACATTTGCTTTACTGTAATTACCTGCATTTTTCATTTATTTAATTTTATTCTGAGAGCATGCTGTCAGGAAAATACATAAATCACCCTTAGCTAAGAGCTCTGTCAGGCTGGGGAGTGATTTACAAGGATGCTTAGAGCTCTGCACAAGGTGCATGTTTAAATAAGCATTTACTTTCTGCAATGCCGTAACTATAATATTTGTCTTATTATTCTGCATAAAGCTGACACAGAGTTCCAGGATTATAAATTGGACCAAGGATGTAAATGCAGCAGTTCAAGCAAACTCTTGAAGTTATTGCTGTTCACAGTGAATGCACCATTTCGTGATCCACGACCAGCATTTAATTGTTACCCTGGTATCAGGCATAAAGCTCTGACTCATGACACTGCACTCCTCCTACAAGTACTTCCATGGCCTGAAATCTGATATATAATTAGGACACTTCTAAAACAGAAGAATATGAACTTCAAAGCTCCTTTTCACAGCAGATTTTCAAAAGCTGAACCTTTCTGTTGCTATAATTCCAAAATGAAAAGATGCTGTTCTTTAGACATGTTTGGGGGGGGTGGGTGACACCACACCTGCATTGTTCCCATACATCACTATGTGGTATCACTAACAACATCTTTGATCCAACTCCTGAGTGTGCTGGCACCTTGTATACCATAAAAGACTCACTAGGAATGATTCAGCCTTTGGCATGGGGCCAGCAGAGTTCTGTTCTCATTAAATGCCATATAAATCCTGATTTGACTTAAGGAGGCCCCATCTCAATATAGTGCATCTGGCAAGCTCCTACAGAGAGTAGCTTTCACCTGCAGCGACTGCTCTTAGCATCCTTCAGGGACTGCTAGGGTGAAATCAAGAAATTGAATAAGCACAACATAGGTTTCTGGACACTGAAGGTGAGAAATAGCTGAAGGGTGGCTTGATGTGGCCCTTTCCCTTATACCCTTCTCTTCCATTACTGACTCTGTCATGTTAAAAGCAAGGTTTTATCACAGGGATTTAATAATCAAGTTTTAATCAACTTCATTCCTGCCATCCTAACATTTGGACATGAAAGCAAACCTGCCTAAGTGTGCCTAATGAAAAGTATTTTATCTTTATACTCAGAAAATCCAGCATCTCTTAAAATACCAAGTTTTCCTAGTATATTTTGTACCTGTATGTTGTATCTTAGTGCCCTTCCTACCACAAGACAAAAATAGGCACATGAGTATCAGAGCTGCTTGTTCCTTTGAGCCCACAATCAACAGGCCCTGATCACCCTGGAGCAGTAAATCCTGTTTAAGGAGAAATGACAGAAAGCAATTCCCACAAAGGATGATTTTGTCTCAGAAGGAGACAACTATGAACAAAATTAGCTGTGCAAAGACTCGGGATGTTACCTTGTCCAACTCAGCCACAAGACAGAATCAGTTATCACTCCTAACACCAGAATTAGCCCTGCAGACATTTGTGTGACCAATTCTGAAAGCCATTCAAAGAAAGACAGACACTCAGCAGCCCTCCAGGTGATCACCTCCATTGCTTTGCAACTCCCTTCCCACTACTGAAAGCTTAAGGATATTTGAGTTTCAAGCCTGTTACTATTTGTCTTTTTTACTGTGGTTTTGCAGTAAAAGCAAACATAGCAGCTATGTTTTACATACTTTCAAACTTGTATTTCTGCTTGCAACGTGTGCCTGAAATTCACCTGAACAATCACAACATGGCCTGGAGCCTTTCTCCAGTGCTGTGACTCTTAGCATCTGTAGTAAAGAAAGCACTACACCATTACTGTCATTATTGTTGCTAAAAGATTAGCACTTCCTCATTAATACTCTCATTGGCAACATTCAGACCCATGTTATTTTTAGTCTAAAACTCTAAATCTAATAAAGAGATACCCAAATTGCATTTGTATTTGTCATATCCAATGAGCCAAAAATTTAATTAGATTGAAGACATTATCATTGGCAGAAGCATTTCAGCTTACTAATTGTCATTGCTTAATACTTTCATTTTAATTATTTCCTTTATTGCCAGTCAACTCTCCTCCTTCCAAGAGTTTCTGTGAGATACATCACTCATGCTGTTTGTCTGAAGTCATGTTCAGTGAACACGCTTCCTTACGTTTAGAAATTGTCAAGGAAAGGAATTGCTGGAAGCAGATTTGGCCTGCCACACTGCTCTCCTTCAGCAAATGGGAAAAGGTCTATTCTCCTTCAGCAGAGCACACAAAAGTAAGGGATTCCATTTATCTGAGGGTTGGACTGTAGCATCTGCCACCCAGAAAGGCACAGAAAGGATTTTCTAATGCTATGGATTTTGAATCCTCATAGACTTTCAGAAGAGTTTGAAGATTATAATAACTTGCTCCTCACTTCTTGTGGAAAGGGAAAAAAAGAAGAAAAAGAAGTTCTCTAATGGTCTCGCAAAGGGGTGCAGTTCAGTTGTAGAAGGAGATGATGGTATCTCCTTTGGCAGGAGGGCTCTCACAAGAGCTTTGAGCAAGTGCCATGATTGACAAGTTCTGTGACAATGAAGGGCTGCACAGAATCCTTAGGAAGAGGAGTCTTTGGAAACCAAATGACATGAAACAGGAATGGATTAACAAGAACTAAATGCAACAAATGCACGGGATCTTGCAGAATAATGCCAGATGCTGAAAGCACTGTAACCATCAGCACTACCCGCTAAGCTTGGAGGTGGGCGGCATGTTTATAAACAGTGAAACAGTGATGCAGAGTCATGGCATGGAACAGATCATTGATTAAACGGATGAGCAATTTGCCACAGTGCATTCGGTGTGCTGCAGGGATATAATAGATGGCTTTGCAAAGTGCTTTAGAATGGTCAATTACACAGTTAAACCATACAGATGTCTGCGGCATCAGGAGCTGCTGGAGGACAGCCCTCTTATATTCGTATCTGTCAAAGACAGAATCCTTCTGTACAGCTTACTTGCTTTCAAATAACCAAAGTAAAGATGGGATTTGCATTAAACCCAAATACTCTGCTTTCAGTTTCATGCTGAACGGTTAATGCTATATTAAAAAATGCTGAACAAACCAACCCAAGATCTTACATGACTGGCTTGCCCTGCTGAGCTTTCCTTGCTCCTGTGCACTGCAGCTACTGCCGTTTGTTCTGATTTTCAGTCATTAATTTAACTAAGCAGAAAAAATGTTTTTCCTTCACCTGATACAGAACTAAGAGGCTGTTTTACTGAGTGAAGATTAAGCTTTGGGGAATGAAGGAAATATACATGAAAGAAAGAAGAATGGGGTAAAAAACTAAGAACTATCTCTAATTTTGCCGTAATTGCTTTCTCTGTGGCTGCTGCTGATAGCTATCACTGCTGGTTCACCAGCTTCCAAGTGTACACTTTAGAAAAAAGATGGAGGTTTTTCCAATTCATTGGGCTATTTCAGAGCAAGTACTGGGAAAGTATTCAGTAAGACCTAGACTTGGCAATTTAGTCAAGATAAGTTAATGCGACTGTCTCTTCTGGACAATATAATGCAAAATTGACCTTGGCTGGGAGTGCTCAGTAGCGTGGCTAAGGATGGTATCTCTTTCTAGACTAAAACTGCTATTCCTGCAACAGAGATGTGCTTTGCATTTCTCCATTATGGTTAACATTAGTCTTCGTGCAAAACTAAGATCTTTGAAAAGTATTATTATAGTTTAACCCTTGTAATCCAGGAGACGGGTGACTCACATAATCAAACAATTACCTGTGATAGACTCAGTCAGGGAAGAGCTCTCCCCATGGGTAACGAAATGTGCACATTTCCAAAACACTGCATTGGATATCTTTTCTCACTGTGACAGAAGTAACTTCCTAACTGAACATAGCAATGAGACTTTAAAGGAGTAAAGCAGCAAGAGAAAAGCGGTCTGGGTCCCAATAAGAGTTAATGGATGCACTGAGTGCAATTAAGACTTCACATGCAACAGAAATAAGTAAGAAAAATAACTCAAATGGTCCATAACTGAGAAATGTAATCATGTGCCTTTTCAAGCACGTGAGCAATTCCATTAATCTGCTTTACTTGCATTAGAGAAACTACTCATACACGTAAACTCAAATATATGATTAATTATTTCCCTAACAGAAGAATGACTAATGCAACTAAATGCTGTATGTGTGCATTTAAATGTTTCAAGATACCTGATTCAACATTTTATAAGCTAAAACATTTGAATTTGCTTTTGGTGGAAGATCTGTTCCATGGATGCAAAACATTCTCAGAAAGCAGCATTTGCATTGTTACACAAAGGTATTTTGCTGAGAGTCAATAGCTAATCGTCTAATAAAAGGTTCCAATATAGTCAGTTACAACCAAGTGAAAGAGCTCATGTTCTACACGTGTTCAATATGCTGCAAAAACAATACAAAAAACGTGTTCTTAAATAAAATCAAGTAATAAATGGGAGCTAATAACAATTCTTTGCTCAGCTCTTAACAGTAAACTGCTCTTGTAGAATAAAGTTCCAGAGACTAAAAAAGTGACTATTTTCACACACATGCAAAAATTCCTTCACCAACAAGTACTTACTGTTTGGATTGTCACAGGACTCTATTATGCATTTATTAGCATCTCTGATCACACGCTGATTATTAATTGTATTCATTTTGCCTTAAATTGCTGGGTGTTTTGCAGCTTATGTACCATATAAACTTACTCTTTTACGCTCCTTCTTGAGTTAATCCCATATTTTATTTTGGGGATGCTGTTATTATTTACTCTGAACAAACAAACAGACAGACACGTCCACACCAGTGTCTCTGAAACTAGAATAAAATGTTCAGCAAGATGCTGTCCGAGATCTCCGCTGTGACAAGCAATGTCTGAACCTGACGAGGTCAGTCAGTCGATAATGTGCTGCACTTTATGCTGCGTGAAATGTAAATAGGCAAGATAATAAATTAATTTTATGATAAAAAATCAATTTTGTTCACAGCTTCCTTTTCTATTTTGGCTTTTAAACATGAAGTTTGACAGATGCTGCCTTCAGAACAGAGCACTGGCTCACCCTGATGCACATTCTTGTAGTCACATTTGAGTAAGCATTTGAGAGGACCTGTTGCCATATGGAAAATCAGGAACAATTACTCTAAATAATTACATCAGTTTATTGCTGTCTGTTGCCAAGAGAAACAAGTCTTGTTGGTAATATCCACTTGTGTTGCCAAGTAACTTAATCTTGAGGGAAACTAAATATGCTCCAGTACTAGCACTTCCCTAACAATAAATATCCTTTCTAACTGATATCATCATGGCTCATAACCGCATCTTTGTCCTGGTAATTTCCTAAGGTAATCTCTGCTCAGTTATGGGTTGATGACCTCAGAGGTATGAGTTATCACGCCTGCCTTGAGACATGCTCGGAGTTGGTATCAGAGTACAAATTGGGCAGTCTAGGCTTCCTTCCCTAATCTCTGGGGAGAAAATAGAACTTTTAAGGCAAGTGAGATTTAACAGACTAAATGAACTGCATGGCAGGAAGCAGACAGTTTTGTATTGATGAGGAGTCCCAGTGGAGATGGTGTTGGCTTTACTAAGCTCTGGAGCTAGGGAAGACAAATCCAGGTTAGGTGCTGTCCCACCCAGGCTGCCAGCAGAAAGGGAAGCCAGTCCTGGTTAGCATGTTTAAACTTTTCCTTTGGCAGCAAAGCCTGGCCAGAGTGAGCCTGGTGATGAGCCTGTTCTGTAAAACCTGCAGGCTGGGATTTTTAGACTACAATGCTGTTTGTATTTGAACTCAGCACCAGCTGCAAGTGTGAGTGAGGCCTCTTATTCAGGAGCTTAAGGCAGACAGAAATACTGTCTGGAGTTACCAAGGGAAGACAAACCGGCCCTGGCACCTCCCTCACACTTCTGCCACAGGCACTCGCGCAGTTCTTCAGCCAGCCCTGCTACCCTTTCAGTTCATCATCACTCATAAACTTTGAAACCCTGCTGTTTAAGTGCTATCATCCAAATTGTTACAGACAGTAACTTACTGTTTCTCATTGTGCTTTCCATTTAAGCTTCATTCCAGCTAGAAAAGACAGCACCAGAATCCCTCTTTTTGTCCCTCTCAAGTTTTTTGCATTGAGCTGGCTTCCCCTCCTCAGCTGCTCACACTGCAATTCTCATTTTCTGTCTTTGGCTTTCTGAAGCCATTGAACACAGCCCTAAAGAAACCACTTCTGCTTTATGCACCACTTCACCACAGCAGACAACTGCAACATGGTGACAAGTGCTTTCTTGTCTCACTAAAGTCACTATGTGCCATTTTAATTCAACTGTTTCTATAAAGTGCTTGATAAATTCTAACATAGTGTAGCTTCCCCATAGCTAATACCACGAACAGCACTATTCAGATGGATCCCTGACAGGCCCTTTATTTAAGCCTTACACAAAGCACTTTGCAGTCTTAAGTGATTCCTCCCTAATCCAATTGAACTTGTTGATTCAAAACCTACCCTGCAATCCCTGCTGACAGTGACTTGACAGAAACTACAGAGCTTGTTGTGATTTTCTGTTTTCTGTGCTCTGTCACTGATTTGTTTGGCTGTGCTTATCCACTCTCACATGCTGACAGCCTCTAATCAGCATCTAGGATCCTGTGGTGGTTGGGGGTATGGGGTGTTTTTCACTATGAAAACCATTTCCCATGCAGCTGTCAGACAGAACCCTCTTTTGTTTTGTTCTCTTCTTTTTTGGAAGAAGGTACCATGGGCAGAATGATTCCACAGTGCACATATAAACTTGTCACCTGTATGAGGAATGCCAACGGCAAGAAAATGGAATTCCAGTGTTACAAAGGCCTTACATTTATCTTTTTTCCAACAGACCAACTTTGTCCATGTCATCCTCTGTACATGAAACCCTTAATTCATCATGCCTCACTGCTGTGTTGAATCAGGGTATAAATACTTTCTGATTTGGACAGCTCTTTATGCCCTTCTCATTTCAGATTTCTTCTGAGGACCCCTTTCGATAATGAGATCTACAGAAGAAGAATATGTTCTGCTGTATTATATTGTTTACCTTCAATTATATTTTATTGAATTAATTTAATTCTGTGAGGAAAACTGTTCTATCGGAGCAAATTAACCACTGAATGCTTCCAGATGTATCTTCCCACTGATTATCATTTTTCTCTATTTTTTTAGGTCAAATCCTTAATCTGTATTTTCAAAACTACCTGGCACAAGGAACATTTTCAACCGGAGTGTCTGGAGAAGTCACATTTTCAGTACAGAGCTCCACCATTCCAAATCTATAGCAATAATAGCTGAACTGAGAACATGTACTCCTGATAAAATGGATTTCATCTTACTCCTACACCAACCGCTCTTAAACCATTTTACTTACATACACATAGTTTTCTGTAAAAAAATTAATATGTATTAGTGTGCAGGGCACAGCATGTATTGAATCAATTCTTTGTAATACAAATAAGGAACTATTTAATTACATAGAGAAATCTGTGTAGCTCCTCTTGTACTGATTGAGGTTGTTCCTTTGTCTTCTCAATTCTAATAGTGTATACAAATTGGCATTGACAATATACAGTTATTTGCTTCCTAAGGGCCTAATTTCCTTTGTGTTTCTGAAGGTCACAGGGTCTCAGCCAAACCTGAAATAATCATTTTAATTCCCAGTCTTTTTATTTCACTACAATGTAATTATCTTATAGATTTTTGTGTAGACTTATTTACTAGTTTTCCTTTTGGGTAAGTACACAGTAACTAAATCAACTTCAAGTAGGTAACTGTCACCAACAGTTAAAACTTAATGGCATTTTAAAAATTACATAAGTAATCCAAGCATAAAAATTATTCTTAATGATACCATTTCAGAGCAGTAGAACCAAATCCTTACCATACAATAGCCTGTGACTCAGAAGCATCAAACACATCATCACAGTTTCCTTCTACCTAAGTTACATATTCCTGGAGTTATATACAGTGTCCTTTTTTCCTTTTTACATTTGGACTAAAGCATCTTTAGAAGATACAAAATACAAAACAGAATATTCAGCATCTTACTTTATAATCAGTGTATTAAATTATGTCTTTAGTTATACATATGCAATCCCATGGCTTTTAGAAAATTTTCCCTTTTGTATATGCACACAATGACATGTCTGTCTTGTGTTTCCCCTCTAGCCTTGCTAATAGAGTATTTTAAAGATGATACACTCTCAGAGAAGCCATCATCCCAAGAAGCCCAAAGCACCTTGATATAGAGACCCACTTGAATTTAAGCACACATTTAAATCCAGCATTAGTCTGTGTGCTTTTCAGTACCCAGACAGTCTTGAAGATAAGCATATGCCTAATTTTTTATGCTGAAAGGGGACTGGAAGCAAGGTTTATCCTCTGAAGGAACAGGATATTTGCAGTACCCTAGGACACATTAATGATGCTCTGTGAGATTTATCTTAGAATACAGCAGGAAGAGGAAAGCCTCCATTAACAAAAGGGCAGACCATGAATCAACAAATGCTGGTAACTGTAATAAGCAAGAAAACACTTTGGCTCATGGTGAACCACCGTTTTCATCCTGTGCTGCATTTGCTTTCAGAGAATATCGGTTAACTGGCTGCACTGAAGAGAATGGCATGCTGCCTTTAACATTACTTGCCTTTTACTGAAGAGGAAGGATATCAGTGTCCATGATACATGTCTGTATGATACAGCATTGCTAGTGTGAAATTACTTGTTATAATATAATTTCAATGAGAAAAACTTACTTGAAGGCATTGGCATCTCCATGGACCTTGTAGTTGTCTGCACTGATTCTTGAGATAACTCTTGTGACAGCAATGAGAATACCAATATTGACCTGAAGAAGGAATAAGACTTGGTTAGGACAGTAAATATCGACTGTGTCAGAGGTGCAAACTGCCCTCAGAATGTATTGTACAAATACAGCAGAAAATAGGAACTTCGTGTATTGCATTTATTTGGCAAAAGAGGTTTCCAGCATTGGAGTGTCATAGTTTGACTCCTGTCAGTGGATTTCCCTCTTCCTACAGTGGGTTGTTTCTGCTTGTCCTTCCTTTCCTTCAGGAACAGTCCTTACCTGTCCAGGATAAGGCAGGATTGGTAGATCGCTTCACAGAAAAAGAAGTGCTCAGCATCCCTACTGTACAAATAAATACCTTAATAGTCTAATACCAGCTGACAAATCGGACAGAAACTTCAGTGAGCAGGAGCATGTGTCTGTGTGCTCTTTGGTTTTGTATTTGCATGTGGACAGGCTTGAGAAAGCACTTCCCAGTCAGCAATTCCTGCTTCTTACTGAAGTCTGTTTGCAATTTAAGCACAAGATTATTTTAAAAAAGCAATGAGGAAAATACGTTACGCCTGAACCCTGCTCTTCAAAAGCCTTGCTCTTTTTGATGTCAGGCCCCGCAGAAACATCAACGAAATGAAAAGAACTCCCACCAGAAAAGCAGGAAATCTTGAAAAGACTAAGGCTGAAAATGTCTAACAAAAGAGAGTTTGTTCTGGAGTCACAGGTGAAGAAACAAGAAAATCTTTACCACTTAAAGGAAATGTGGCAAAGATTGCCTTGCTGTGCAAGGACCTTGGGTTTAAAGAAAAAAAAGAAGAGAGAACGTGAAGGTGAAAGATGCATTTTCCCCTTCCTGTCTGAAGTTACACATCAGCTGCAAAGCTGAGATTTAGCATCAAGTTAACAACAAGGGTAGACAAAACTACGCTGAACTACAGAACAAAAAGAGAAGATTTAAAATAGCGTTGTTGCTCAGTTAAATTTCAGTCACCATATCCTATTTTGACACATATATTGTAATCCTGAGGATGAGAGGGTGAATTAAAAAATGTCTGCGTTTGATAGCAGTGGTTTCATTGGTATGTTTCAGATCTGACCACTCTTAATTTTAGATTTCTAAGGGCAGATCATCACCTTTGTAAAGTAGGAGCGTAGCTGTGATATTTCACTTCTGCCACAGCTTTTTAGCCTGTTCAAAGAATACCCTGTGGAACTTGACAGCTTTTCAATTACAAGTGTACTTGTTAGTCAGCTTTACAGAGACGAATGAGAGGTGAAATCAATGGCCTTGGGATCATTTGCCCTATTCCCACCAAATCATATTTTGTAAATAACTTTCATAAACTTATTGAGGTGGTAACGAGCATTTTTGAGAAACCCATTTATATGCTAAATATGCACATTGACTGAAGCAGCAAACAAGGAACCTGACCAAGCTGAACTCTCTTCTCCTCCAAACTGCCCAATTTTCTGACCCATTCACCAAATGATCATCATTACTCCAGCTTTCATGGGAATTACCCAGAAAATACCTCTCTATACCCTTAACTTCTCCCCTGACATACTGTCTTACAGCCGCCTTTTCTAGTCTTTTATCCAAAGTATCAGTCACGTTTTTATCAGTCACATTTTGCCACCTCCTTGTGGATGTCTCACTGGCAGTTCAAGTTCACCCTGGCACAGTCCAGGATCCCTTTGATGACTGCAGACACTCCTGCCAGCTTCACTAAACCCTAATGCTTTCTTCATTCCTAATTCTTTTTAGATACTCCTAGATACTGCTTTCTGCATGGCATTTTTAAAAATACACGGATTATGCCTAAATACTGTATATTAACATACTCTCCCCAAAAATGAAGCCTCATTCTTAAACTTCTAAATTTCCTACATCTCACAAAAGTCAATGAAAGTTGTGAATGATCAGCACCAGCACCTGAACACTCAGCATCTTGTAAATTCTCACTGTACTGGACATGAAACCTAAAACCTGGTCATGAAAACAGCACAAGCAGGATAGTCTTGAAGGAGACAAAAAGTTGGTGTTTTTCTAAAGCACAAAATGTTCAGCATTTCTAGCTGAATTTTAGTTTCTTTATGTAAAAGAAATTAAATTGAAAATGAATTTCCTAGGTATTCTGCATGTCCTAAAGTGGACATTTAAAAAGGCCTGGAGTTTCTCTTGTGCAGTCAGTGTGAATACGTGTCTTTCCAGGGAGCATCAGTAATATGTTTAAAGATGATAAGGAAACATTATGCTCTCACTGCTGATAAAAACCAATGTATTTGTAAAGTAAGCAAGGAACTATTACACTCCAGTTCCCAAGTTCTATAATTAGATTTCCTGAACTACTTAAAAATTTTGGCTTAGGTATTTTGAGAAACCACAGTTGTCCCACCCAGCCTAAATAAAGAGATTAGCTACAAATGTCTGTCTTTGTTAATGTTTCAGTAAGTAAAGCATGAAGGTATTTCCACTGCTCTTATTAATGGGAAACCAAAACACCGCCACTGAATTGTTCTTCCAGTGTTTTTTTTTAGCACCTCATGTGAATACTTGCCAGTGATTTGAATAGGAGAATGCTTAGTTGATGAAACACCCATTGTGCTTTAACCTGTATCAGAATGTTCAAACTAGGAGAATATAAACATTTAGATAAGGGAACTATATATAGCTGCTGTTTCTTGCTCTTTTGAAAGCCCACGTTACCTGACGGTTGCTGTGCCTAAATTACACAGGAACTTAAGAATATTGTTGCTTGCAGGTACTGGCCACGCTCTACTTCCAAAAAAAAGAGAAATCTAGCTCATAACATCAGTGCTTGTTTCCCAGCTCACAGGATTCCTTTCAAGGCAGCTTATCCAACCCCAGCCACTTACAAGTCTTTGCGAAATCAGCAAGAGCTGCCAGTTCTCATTACTGTGGCTTGATCCAAAGCCCACCAGAGCCTATGGAAAGATCCCAATGACATCAGGGAGCTCTGGCTCACTTTAGTATCAACTTCATCTGACTGAAAATTGTCAGATCAGGAAGAGAGTTAAATGGGTAAAAAGGACCTCTTTCAAAATCTTCTGTCATCAAAATGTCAGAGCAGACACAGTGAGACAGATTCCTTCCTCACTTAGGTTTTCTTTTTTTTGCAGGGGTTTCACCTGCAGGGGTTTTTCCTCCAAGTCTCATGAGATTTTTGTTTCTTCTTTAGTACAGTGCAGAAATCCCATGTGTAAAACCCTCTGATGTGGCGTGTTGCATCCTGGCCAAGAAAAGGCTTGGCAGCACAAAGGAGCTATAAACAAGAATAAAACATATTGCCTTAATTAAATCCATTGACCAGCTTTCCTCTAAAACCACAACTATTTTAGGCTCCACTTCAGTTTCGGGCAATGGTACAAGGAGTTATAACTGCCTCTTCCAATCTGAGGTTTAACATACTCGCTCATGGCGTCAGTTAATTTGATCCTTACTGTGACAGCAGTGGTTGCACACCACTGCGGCAAGTTGTTGCAGTTGTAGCCCATTGCTAGGCACATCAGCAGTTACTGGGTATTCTGCATTTCCAAACACAGCTACTTGATTCAAATAGATCAATGTTAAAATGATTTTTGGAAAGCCTGATTCCACTTTTAGCTATCCCTGAGCAATTCCAACTACAGATGGAATAGACTAAATTGAGTTATTTTAGACTTGTGTACATGATTTCATATTAATGCATGCAGCATCACTCCAGTCAGAGCTGAACGTCAGAGCAAAATTTCGAGGTTGGAAATGCACAATAATGTCACAAATCCCTGAGTGCTTCTTTCCTAATATTAATCCTTAATTTTTAATTTCTTACAGCCTGTCCTCTTGTTCAAAAAAATATCATTTGCTGTCCTGTTATGAAGAAATTTAATTTTAAAACAAAAGGAATTTAAGTTTAAAACAGTGCAACTGAGGGGTAGTAAGAAAAAATTAGAAGTTTAGCAGCTGTGGTCTGTTTATTTGTGCTCAAATCCACCACAGCACTGAGCTATGTACTTGATTTCAGTGACGCTGAGGAATCCTACTGTCTCAGGGCCTTTAAACGCTATGGGTCCAGTTCTGTCACCCTTTCCCATGATGGCTAATAAGGGACACAAGGTGTCACTTTTCCATCAGTGGACCTAAATGCAGAGTTAGACTTTCAGCATACAGAAGTCATCATAATTCTGCAGTGGTACACAAAGGTATGAATAAATACCAGGAGGAAGAGAACTTTACATAATCATGTATGATCAGCAGGTATAAGGGAGAGAATGTCTCTTATATATTGATTGCTAATAAGCAAGTACAAACTAAAGTCAGTGATGGCAAGTTCAGCCTGGGCCTCAAGTTCCATGGAGTCTCAACTGAAGACAGTAGTTACAAATCCCCCCACAGCATCAAACCATTACAGTATGCTAATGGAAATCATTTAGCTCCATAAAAATGCTGTTTATCTGTAAGACTTGTAAAACACACCAGACAAATAACTACTTACAGAGAAAACAATAGAAAGGACTTGTCACTACAGCCCAGTATCTCCCCCCACATGGACCATTTCACTGCCTGCAGCAGGCCCACTGCACCATGTATACAGATGCTTTCCACAGAATTTCGTTAATTCTGCTATATCTATGGAAGCAGACCAAGGCAGCAGATGGTTGATAACAAACAAAGTTGCCTGCCAGAGAGGTAATGTCTTGTTCCTGACATTCAGGTGCTTTGTCAAGTTTCTTTTTCCCTTGAAGACATGTCCCAGGCCAACTCTGACTGAGCTTAGCTTGGTCTTCAAATTAATGGCAACAGTTTTTTTGCATAAACGCCTTAAGAGAATGGAGAGGCTTGTGTGTTGTGGGTGAGAGTGATCTTTAAACCGTCAGATGCAGGTAGAAGCCAGAAGACCTACTCATAGGAAATATTTCCTTCATCACATCCCTTGACTCGACGCCCAAGGAAAGAGCACTTTGGGTATGGGAATCCATATAGGGCTGGGAGGTTCAGTGAATTACTAGCTAGAAAAGTATGTGTGAGTATTTTTTTCCCAGTCACACTCCTACCACATCATTCTGTTTGAAGGCTCCTTGATGTCTATATTGCCTGTGGCAGGACAAAAGTATACTGTGTCTGCCTAGTCTCTAGGGAGTGGGAGTTGAAAAGAGCAGTCCCCCTGTTTTCTTCACAGCATAATCCTTTTTTCTTGGCAGAGAGAAACTGTGGATGGAAGTAGTCAAAACCTGCTTTTTGAGAAGCATTTTCGGAGCTAAACACTAGTTCATGCAACTAGTAGCTAATTTGTTATTTAAAGAGCACAGGCACACACACACACAAAATAGTGTTTAGCTTCCTTATTTCCCTATAGGCACTAGCACATTTTTCAGCTCGCATATTCAATGCCCAGAGAGAATAATTTGTCAGCTAGCCTGCTGCTGTTCTGGGCAGAGCTGGGATTACACTATTTAACAAATTGCTCTATGTGGATCAGCCTTGTGAGATCACTCTTTCTCCTTCTCAAAATATTTATATCCCTACAAGAATATAGCTTGAACTGCACAAATGCGATAGATCATAAGCGAGAGCCAAACCGTTACTTTCACTGGCAAGCAGATACACACGCAAACTGTTGAAGGCTGTGCTCACTCAGGTGAGTAAGCCTTGCACTATCTGGCATGCTTTGATTAATACCATCTTTGGAGAGAGCTGGGAAAGACCTGATTGTACTGACTGTGTCTCATTTCCTCCTTTGCTTCTAAAGGATGGCCAGAAAGTGAGTGCTGATGTGAGGAGACATTTGAATATTAGGTTATTTAATTGTTCACCAATCATCAATATCTAAATATCTTTGAATACAAACTCACATACAGAAAGTGCAAGGTACAGGCCAACAAAGAATTGCATTTGTTGCAACAAAGTCCAGAGCTGTTTAGCCAGCTCTAATCCAGTGATCAGCATTTCTTATTTACACACATATGTTTTCACTTAGGTAAAAGAAATCTGCCCTTACTGCACAGGGACTTTCAAGTGTTGCATTAATAATTTGATTAAAATGCTAACATTAGACAATTTCCATCATCATTACAGCAGCTGTGGTTTTTTGCAGTATGCTTTTTCAGCCTGGCTTTTCAGAGGCAGTATCTTGGGTAGAAGATGCTGGGCTGCATTATAAAAGAGGCTGATTTCACTCTCTGCCAGGAAAAAGCCAGCCAAGAAGCCACCTTTTCCTTGCCAAATAATTATATAAATATGGTAGACACTAGCTCTCTATGGATAAGCCCTTTCTCCCTTTGGCTTGTGAACACGATTTATGGGGTTTTTCCATGTAATAAAATTTGAGGAAGTGTCTTTGTGCTTTCCATTGAAATCCTAGCTTTCTTAGGGAACTGCAAGGTACAATCAGTGGCTCCTCTTAATGCTCCTCCATGTAAGTAGTCAGGATTTGACCTTCCTTAAACACCACAGCAGGCACTCTCTGGTCTAGATTTGAGCTCATGTCTTTAAAATCTAAAGCAAAGCTTTAAAGGCAACCCTATTTCACTAATCAGTGTTTCATGTCCATATTGTCACTCTGACGTTATAACCTGCAGCAAAAATTGCAGATGGCCTGATCAATTAAAGTATTGGAAACAGTGCTGAAGAGGAATAATCTCCCATTTAATCCCTGCAAACACCACTGACTCCTTAGATAATCACTGTGATTAAGCTACAACTCACTGTAATTTAATATGTGGGCATAATTAAACTGCTGTAGAGCCTTCATGTATTAGCACTGGAGCCATGAATCTGCCCCCTCCCCCAGAAAGATGATATTCATTATAGGTGGCAGAGGCATTTGTGGCAGCCACCTGACCCCAGCAAACTCACCTTCACAGCCCTGCTTGCTCAGCAGGACAAACTGCTGGACCTGACGTTGAATTCAAAATCAGAGGAATAGTGCAAATTTCTTATCACTGTAGTAAGAAAGGTCTGGAGGAGCCTTGTTACCTCCTCCAGAGCTCACCCCCAAGGTGACAACTCCTTTTTAACCTTTGTTTTAACCCATTCCTGCTACTTGCTGACTGCTTGCAAACTGCTGATGAGTATCTTCACTGAGAGCAGTCGCAAAAGCTTCCAACACCAGGGAGATGGTATTGGCCTTTCAACTTTTACTAGTGTATATGAAACACAAGCCACAAAGTTTGTTCTTTTGAGGATCTTTCAGAGAATTATTAACAAGCCCAATATTACTTGGTTCCACACAGTTATTAATGTCCCCAACAGGACTGTTTCACAAGAGGGCTGTCCCAGTATTTTAGGTTGTATTTTTGTCTTGGGATAGTGTGAGAATTAATATGCATATACTAATACACAACTGTGAACACCACAAAAAATTGGGTGAGGAGCAAAGTAATTTTGGACCATTCATCTCTGCTGTGTCAGTGGCCTGGCATCAGACCTTCAGTAAGTTCTGCTGTGGGGCTGACACAGACATGGAACAAGGAAGCATCAGCAGCCGAGGTTTTTTTACCTACCAGAATTACAAACAACGCCGGTGCCACAAAAGCCCAGATTGCTCCATTCTCTAGTGAAAGCCAGCAGCTGCAGAGAAAAATCAGAATGATTTGAGATGGAACACATGGTCAATTAATTAGTAATGCTCTTAATTAAAAAAAAAGGGAAAAAGAAAAGAAAGCCTAAAAGACCATTCAAGAAGGCTGATGAATTTTAAAAGCAAGAAACATGACAGAGTATCAGTAAGAAACTGCCTTTCTCCTCACACACGGAATATGAGGCAGGATCTCACTTTGATTTGGATCTTGCAGAAAGTCAGTGACAGCTATCTGCCCCAGCACGCCTTCAAATTGCATTAGGGGTGGAAAGATGGGAAGAAAGGAAGCGTTTTATTTGCTATTTGTTGTTCCTGTACTCTGTATCACACAGGCAGTCATTTCAGTGCTGTGAGCACCGTCACTGTAGCAAGAGACAAATTGAAGCCCTCCCTGCCCTGCCTGGCTGGTGGTGAGGAAGAGGCTGGGAAACATTCTGTCAGCTTCACACGTCTTTCTTGCGGCAGTGACAATGTAAGCTAGTTTACCACACACAAAATAACCCCTTTTCCAAATCTTTTGCTTATGTTACGGTAAGAAAAAAAACACCAGGTGGTGGGCTTGGGGTTTGGTTTTTTTTCTTTCAGATAAATTTGCTTTTCTTTTCCATATTAGAAAGGAACTTAATTAATTATCAAGATTTTTAACACTGTGCATTTTAGGCCTTCAGGTGTTTAACTGCAGTTTTCAAAAGATTAAGTATCTTCAATCAAAGGTTATTCCCATCTTGTTAGAAGGGTTTTGGCCCGTGCTTTCCTGTGTGTGGGTTAGCAGGGCACTCACAGTAGGAGGCCTGACACCTCTGCAGCTTAAGGGAAAAATAGGGAAATCATCCCAGGAGCTTTTGTGTATCATCTCAGCAGTGAAAAGCAAACCTGAGGCTTCTAGGTCTAAGAATATGCCTATACACAGTCGTCATTTGCGGGCTGCCTGACTAGCTCCTCAGCAGAGTCTTGCAGAACTAGGGCCCTGTTAACTGATATAAAGGGTTTTCTCCCCATCAGATTTTCCATCCTTATTGCACCCAGAGTGAAGACATTTCCATACTCACTTGCCACTTTCTCCATAGCTGTCTAGGGACGCTGATGTAGAAATTACACAGATCACCAGAGGGCAGCCTGCAAAAAGTCAAAGTCAGGGGCAATATTAGTCACAAAAGTACATCTTCAGTGAACCCTGCAAGTTCGGCTGATTTCATATGGATGACAGAACAGCTCAGAGTAATTTTAGGATTAAGTCTGACTTGACATCTTCCTGCAGCTGTGTAATACAACATGTTTTAATCAATTAATGTCAGAAAAAATGACTTTTCAATAAAGCACTAGTTTAACAGTTAAAATGAGTTACCGCTAATTTCATTGAGATTCATAGTCCATTTTCTGCCTGTTTTTTGCTCAGGTAATTTCTGTCTCTTGCTATTCAGGCAGTGATATCCTGTGAAGCATTAGCACACTTATTTTAGCCACTTTCCCCCAGATAAGTGCACCTTGCTCAAGAATTCAAAACTGTCTAGAAAAGCTGAGTTTCTCCCATGGGTGCATGGCTAGCAGGTGGGAGGACAGAAATGATGACATTTAGTTATCTAGAGCATCAATATGCACCAGCGGGAGATGCTTATAAGACAGAAGCAAATTCACATCCCACTCAGATGCCCAACCAAGACTTACTTTAACATAAGTATGAAATAGCTCTACAAGATTTCAGTGTTTAAACTAGGCTGTATTTCCAGATGGGTTTTGACAGTTCCCATGTGCTGCATCCTTGGAGGTGAAGCAGTGCTTTACAGGATTACACCCCAATTACACAAAGGCAGACAGACAATTGCAACCCTGCTGTTGGAGCCTGCATACCTCTGGCCCCCAGCTCTGTGATATCTTGGTGCCACTTCAGCACAGCTTCCTTGGCCAGGAGCTCAGGAGGAAGTGAGGTTTTTCTTGCCAACAGTTCTGTGTATAGTCAAAACTCATCCTTTTAAACATTAAATGATTGTGTGTTAATTCCTGTATGATTTAATAAAATGTGAAGTTTGGGCTTTTATCATCTTATGAAATTTAATACTCCGGTCCCAGAGAGAATGTGAGATATGACAGGTTAAAGTTTCAGTTTTCTTCTGAATTCTTCAGGTTTTCTGCATGAGGCTTTTATAAAATTCTCTGACTAGCAACTTCTGCTTAATCTTACCAATGTCATCCTCACAAAATTCTGTGAAGTGTTCCTGTACTGGCAGAACTATAATTTTTGGGGAAGTATTTTTATTCTTTAATGACTGTGGCTAGAAGCGCCTTGTATTTATAAATAGGAAGGATACTCAATAGTTTAGAAGCAACATCTACAGGCACTGTTTAAGTTTTAGACTCTGAAATCCATTCTGCAGGATTAAGTTTAGTATCTCTCCATGAACTTGATTCTGCGCTCCCATGCCTGTCCAAATCAGGAATAACCCCTTAGAAGTAATACTTATGTAAGACCTAAGCAAAGGCAAGATTTTAGTTTACAAGCTCATTTGTCTGTTTAAGAGAGGAGATTCCTACACACATCTGAACAAAATCAAGAATACATTCAACAGAGCAGTCAAGCACAGACATAAGCCTATCTGCTGAAACTCAGTCTGCCATGGGTGTGAGAACTACCTGGACAAAAGGTCCCATGGGTATGTCTACATTCCCAATCACATCTTCGGTTGCCAGCTGTTGGTTGGCACTGTTTGACTTCTAGTGCAAGATGTCTTCCCAGAGCAGGGGATTTGTCACACAAGCAAAAATACCTGTGCCCAACTAACTCTCTGTACTTCCAGTCTGCCTGCTTTTTCCCCCAAGTCAAATGCTGGCTATTCAAAAGATTTATCATGATATATCAATTTTAAGGGGCAGTGAAGAAGAAAATTAAATAGAGTTGCTTTGGAAGACAATAAAACTTATGCAGATGAAACACAGAGCAGTGATCTGCACAAAAAGAGCTGCTAATTCAGTGAGAGTAAAATGGTCTGCAGCCTATAGTGCAGTGTTTGCCTTTTCTTTGCATTTACAAGATATTAAATGGATAATGGCAATGGAGAAAGAATCAAGGTTTTGTAACAGTGAAATTGGAGTATTCTTCCTTTAAGAAACAACCATTCAATAAATTCCATAAAGAGTGAAGAAAAATACATTTAGCCTAAGGGGATCGTAATATTTGATCTGGACTGAGGAATTCATATGGATTATATATTACACACAAATGCAAGTGTGTTTGCTCAAACTTTTGTCAGTACTAACTACGTAAGAGCACTGAAGGTTAGTCTACACCCATAATAGGTAATGTTAAAACGTTGTGCTGGTACTGGTTATCATCCAAGGAAGATTACGGTTATGGGATTTTACAGTACCTGAATGTTTCCTCAGTCAGCAGATGCTACAAACGTGCTCACCAATCCTACCTCAGATCTCTAAATTTATGGTGCAATAGACCATGCTTTCCAGAACACAGATGAAAATGTTCTGGAATACCTTTCTGGCAGCTGATCTATGGCACTGGTGTCATCTGTGTCTCTGCAGCCCTAGAGCAATACAGCATCACATTTAAATGGGGTAAATCGACCCAGACGGAGCAACGTGATGCTGCAGCTCGAGTTCTCCAGGTCCCCAGGCCAGCTAATTTAAAGCTGCTACCCAAACTCAGCATCAAAGTACAGCCTGCAGAGCAGGCATAAACTCTTAATACCTGGCACTGGAAGCCCAATTACACAATCCTTGCTTAGACAAAATCCTCCCAGAACTCAGCCCAAACACATTCACTAGGGTGAAGTCTAAAATGGATGTCAGCTAGTTGCTCTTTTCAGCATTAAACGTCACATCTAATCCATTTGCTTTATGTTTCTGAGGCACTAATGATAAATGAAATTGAAAATGCCTGTAAATCTGAATGTTGCATTTTGAAAGCTTCTGTGTCTTCTATACATAGCAAAACCCCAGACAAGCCATAGAGACCCTGTGCAGACAACTCAAAGCAATTTCAGGACATAAATTCTAACAGGCGAAATATGTCATTTATAGAGAAAGATTAAGCATTAGACACAAATGGAAGTGTATTTCCTTCCAATACTGAAGAGATCTACTTTGCTTGATGGGGGAAAGTACATTCTCCAGTTTGTTTTGTAGAAGTTAATTTCCTGTGATTTTCTTCTGCTGTGTTATGTTGTACCCATGCAGAAGTCTGGGACTATAGCAAACAACAGCAAATAAAGAAATGTAGCTCTTTTTGACAGCTCAGAACAAATCTTCATTCCGAGGCAGTCTCTACAGGAAAGGAACTTGTCTGAAACAGGAAAACATGTTAAGGCCAAAGCACCACAGCAAATTCTCCAGTATCACAGACTCTTATCATCAGTATCCTACAGATGGGTGGGTGGGAAAAGTTTTGCTACAATAATATGTGTGTATTAGGCTGAATCACCAAGGCAACAAAGTATTTTTTTCCCCCCTCAGTCAATCTCAAGGTGGTTTTAAAGGTATCACCTTCTTCAAATTGCTCTTCTTTTGAATTCCTGACAACTGCCGTCTTTGAGGTAATTTTAGCACCCTTGGGACTAAAGATAATAAACAGGAACTTCAATCAACTCTGCACATTTGCTCTCCTGCCTCTCTGATTACTGTTAAATTCATTTTACAGGAGTAATATCACTCCAAGGATCAGTGATACTCAGTGTGGAGTTCCTTGTCTTATCTCCTCTCGTCGCCTCAAGTTTCAACTTCTCATTAATACAGAGGATGGAAGCTTTTACACATGTACCTACCCCAGTGCTTCAGCTTAAATAAGAATTATGAGTCTGGGATTTTAAGTTAAGGACTAGGGTCTGTCATTATTCCAGGACCTATGATATTGCAAAAGTCAAATGCATTCGCACTTCAAAAAGCTAAGAATGAAGACATGAACTACCTGTTTTGACTAACATGAAATGCAACATCCTTATCTTCAACTTCTTTCAACCATCTTTGGTCAGCTAAGCCAAAGTGTAAAAAACCATCAGTTTTTATCAGATACTGGGAAATACGTATCTATTATGATCTCAGGATGGTAGAATGCTCAGCTTTCTTTTGACAGTTGTATTCAATGCAAAATTACCATCATTTTAAGGCCAAACAAAATAATTTTAGGATAAAGCCTTTTTAGCCTCTTTCCTCAGCCTTGCAAGGCTTCTGTTGAGATGTGGGAACTTTAGCAATAGATACAACTTCTCACTATTGTCCTTTCATCAAGTCCACGAAGGGACAGCCCATACTACCCCACAAAACACGAGCACACACTGTGCTGAATGCAATACTGACACTTGACCTCTAATTAAACAGTTAATTAAACTTTTATGATCATATTCAATGCCAGCATGCTAACAAAAGAGAAAGTTGGGAGCTGACAAACCTAGGTGTCCTTTTAAGCATTTAAGTAATGAACACTGCAGGCTGGATCTCTCTAAAACCATCACTGTTTAGCAACATCTATTACCAACTGACAAGCATTAGACTTGCATACTACCAGTGAGCTGCAGTGCTGTTGACTGAAAGTTGCCCTGATACTTGTCAAGAGATAAACAAGTTGGAATGCAGTTGCCTTGTTGCATTACTTCAGTGATGGTTAGACACACTTGCAGCAATAGCACGATGTCAGATAGGATTAAGGAAATTCAATATTTTAATTCAAATATAAATAGTTGGAGCTATATGGAAAAAATAAAGCAATACAAACTGCTTTCCCAGTGACACGATAGATTTCCTGGGTTTCAGTAAACATTTTTTTCCTAGCTCTTGTAAGAATATTAATTGGAATGTACTTTCAAAAACTAAAATATTTGGCAAAAAAGGTACTTTGCAAAGTTTACACAGAGAAGTGTGTTACTGTTATATGGATGATGTCTTCCACTATCTGTTCAAACAGTAGCTTTGCTACATTTCAGAAACAGAGCTTGTCACCGGGTTTCTTACACAATCCTTGCCCAGAGCAGCATTGCTGCAACTAATACAGAAACTTCTGCTGCTGGTACCTCCTGTATTTTGCTCCATACATCTACTGTTGGGCCTAAGGCATTTTCCTCCGAAGCATTATTCAAAATACCACTGAAGAGACTTTTTAGTAACCACATTTAACGTCCCATTGGGTTATGCACATATAGGCTATGTACGCATTGTGCTAATTACTACTAATTGAGTGCTAGCAATCATATTGCAATAAAAGGAAGCAAAATGCAACATTTAGTACTAGTCATATCTCAGTCAGATGCTGTGTTTATCCTTGTGCCTTCCAAATCACTTTGTAGATTGCTGCCATTTTGCAATAAACAAACCTTACACAAAATGCCAGAAAAAAAGGGTAAAGGTGCATTGCAGCACATCTAAATCATTAATTTATTTTCATAAGGTAATTAATGATTGTAATCAATATGCAAATACCCCACTGAATTAAATGCCAGTTCCTAATTATTTTATAAACTGTTGTGTCTTTTTACATAACATTTCTGAAGGAGAAAGAGTTCTCAGGGTCTTATGAGAACATTTTCTTTAGTTTGACCCACTTGGATTTGTAGTCCATGAGCTCTGGACTAAATAAATCCACAAGAAACCTCTCTAACATCAGCAGGTTTATCTACATTTAGCACTCAATCTAAAAGAATCTACAAACCTCTAATGTCTTTAACCCTCTGCCTCTCTGGGTTCTCTTACTTTTGGGTCTGTGTGCATGCAAGAGATTAATTACTCCACTTGGCCTTCTTTGTGTAGTGGTTTTGGAGGAAAAAAAGAAAAAAAAAAAAGAAGGGGGAGATATTTTACCCAAGTCTACTGAAAACTCAGCCAAACAGCTTTCAACTGTTTTCAGCACCCGAAGCTTTAAGGTGCATACTGTTGCCATGCAAACTGGCCATTCCTTATGAGCAACCAGGGTAAGGACACATGTATGTGATACTCCTGAACTTGTCACAGAAAAACAGTGAGGGCAAAGAGAAAGCTTCTCAGTGTAGCAGATACATTCACCAGAGGAATGTATCACATTGCCCTTAGACAGAACTGCCAAAAAGGAGATTTCAAACCCAAAGAGGAATGATGTACAGAATAAAAATGTTATATTAAAAAATAGGACAAGTAGGCAGCTGTTGAAATATATATGTATGTGCATATATATGTATTTATCTAAAAAGTGAACAGCATTAGTGTCACTCAGATCTGCATGGTGCCAGTTGGTATTAAATATTCCACTATGACTGCAGTAGGTCCATGTTGTTGGTATAATTGGTTTTCATTCATCTTCAAAATTTATGGGGAGAAAGGTAATGCATGTTTTAACATATTTTGAAATTATCTGTAATGACATAGATACTCCTTTGCTATTTTTCACATCTCTCCTTTTGACTCAGTGTATGAGATTTTCTTCTAAATGGGGGGTGTGTCAAGCATCACTGCTGTACTTCCAGGACAGTAACAGCAAGCTGGCTTTCATGCGTTGTGAAGAGTCTGGAACAAAATACTCAGCTTCGACTCCTCAGTAAGTACACAGGCTATGTTTTTGTTACTACATTAACAAAGCTGTGAATTGCTATCTATCTGCGAGATTCCTGTGTCATAGTGCTACTTTTTTATTCTTAATCATAACACCAAGGCTCTGCGCAGCTTTTTTCATCTGACGATTTCAAGGCACAAAACATCAACCTATGAAGTCTTCTGATATCCCTGTGCTATTGCACTGATTTTTTTATGTATGGTTTGCAGAATACCAGAATAAGCCAGTGTAGTGAGTGAGAACCAAAAAAAGAACACACCAGTGCAGCGAGACCTCCCTCCCGCACTCCTGCTATTGATTTAGTAATTAAGGATCTGATCTGGCCTAGTGAGGTCATGGAATTTACTGCAGTGGAATTAGGTTTAGAGGGTATATACTTTAAAGTCTGATTATAGTCAGAAAAATTATGCATTTTCTTATCCAACAGACCTACTCTCAATAAAGCTAACTATGGTCATAAGATGACAATTTCACACATGCTTCTGAATACAATCTTGTCCTACTGTAAGGAGACTTAAACCAAGCAGCTATTAAATGCTTACCCCATCCAATTCCATAATAATATAAGTGCTTGCTCTCTTCTGACCCGAATACTTTGATCACCATACTGTAAAGATGAAATCCTTCCACCAGCATCCATGCAAAAGCACTCAGGAAGAAAAAATGAAGGAGAATGGCCAAGATCTTGCAAGGCACCTAAATTAAGAACAAAAAGTAATGTTACTTCTCTGTGATGCAGTCACTTTTATTATTTTTTTTCCTATATACATTTACATGCTAAGTATTAAATCTCTGGAGTGGAACAGGCTTAAAAACAAAGCACTTGAGCATTTCTTTTTTCTAGAGTATTTTTAGGTAGCTCCAGTGTAACACAACCTTTTAGCTTTAAACAAAAAAAAACCAATACAAACCACCCCAAAATCATTGCCAACCGTGACATGGAAATCCAAACTGATTCTTATTGCTAATTGTAGCAGCAATACTCCTACTATAGTCTACAAAAAATTTAAGAATTCAAAACTGAAGGGTCAGCATCCTGTTGCTAAGCCTGTAGAAAATACAGGAAAGTAGGAAAGGGAAAGAAGTAGGGATACAAACATTGTCCTCTACCTTGCTCCCTGCTCTGTGATGGTGGAAACCCTAGCACAGTTCATGCCTCATTTTCTACAAAGAGCTGGTAGAAAGTCAATGGATCAGTTAAGCTCGCGCAAAACATGGAAATTTTAAAATGAAGTACCATGTCGAACCTGCTCTTCAGTTCCACCTCACCATGTGGCTTTCCTACTTCGTTGTTGTTCACATCAAACATAAGGTAACACATAAATCTCATTGTATTGCAGTGGCTGCCTGTGCTGGTTAGAAAGTCTGTAAAAGTCTCATATGCTCTTCCATCAGCAATATTAAAATAGACATTAGAACAGCTAGCAAGCTTTCATTGCTCTTGAGCCCTAATTGCTCAACAGTAGGTATCTAGTTTGTCCCCCTGTTTGAATTCCCAGTCTGATATACCAGCTGTATATGAAGTCATATTCGGCAAGAATACATCTAGTGATTAAGACAAAGAACTCAAAGTTTTCAGATAATTTAAACACTCCTTGATTGTCTTATTCACTATGTGCTATCAAGATTCTGGAAATAGAAGCTAAAAGAAAAGTTAAAGCAACAGAATAATACCACCAAGAAAGTGAGCCCACCTGATGTAAACTAGACCATTTCAATTTAAACTGTAACATATGTTTTGAAATGCCCCAAAAGAGAAGAATGCCAGGACTAAGGCAAAGCAGCAAGAAGTAAAAACATACTATTGAGTCCTTTTCACACCCACTTCAGTGCTTACTGTGGGCTACAGATAATGCAGTCTGGGCTTAAAACCTGGCTTTTCTTTGAGTTGCTCTGCAAAGAGATCTTTACTTTTTTCTCTAAATCTCTTATCAGCCTACTTGTCAAGAACAGGAAAAACTAATCCTTTCTTCTTCCCCACTCCTCACGTATTCATACAGCATACTCTCCTTTCCCTGCTGATTGCTTTTCGAGGATGTCTCAACACAAGTGGTTTTGCTCATCGTGCAATAATTGAACAGATGTGAGTGCCAACGATCTTACCACAAGATAACCTTGTTTGGTTTGTTTTCAGTTAAGGCACATTTTAAACATGCTCTTGGAACAAGTCCCAGCTAGATGTGTTTTGCCTCTTGCAGCATACTGATGACGGTCATTCTGCTTGGTGGTTGTAACATCCCTTCTGTGACACCTACAGAATCTCAGAGGGGTTACTTGCATGCCATCCATGCAAACCGGAAGACCTTTTCTTCCCCCTCCAGTGTTTCCCTTCCTTGTCAAGTGACAGTCAGGTATCCAGGCAGATGCAGTGTGCTGAGGAAGCATTGCCAGTATGAACCAGTTTGCTGTCCTGCTACACTGGTCTTCAGATGTTAATCCTCAGTTCCCTTTGTTGCTTTAGCTTAGCTGCTGTGTGCTGGCATTTTCTTTTTTGTTGATGGTTTGGGATATTGTACACCAATGAAAATTAAAATGTTGGGACTTGCTTGTCTAACAAAAATTGAAGCTTTCCCATACCTTCCAACTAGTAGTCAGCTAGTCCTGTGCTAGTGCAAGGACATTCTAATGCAAATCCACTGTGACTAAATGTATTAAAAAGCAATAACTTTGGTTTTAATTCATGTAAGTGAGATCTGTAAGTGGTGTAGTGTTTCGCAGTGTCTGGTGACATACAACTAAACCAGATTTGCTTATTGACAAAAACTGGAAAAACCTTTCCTGTTAATTTTATAAGGCTCTGAAATCCATTTTAATGCCTTTTGAGTTCTACTAGAAGATTAGTCAGTGAAAATATAAATGCAACAGAAAGCTGACTTATAAGCTAGTTCTATCAAATAGATACTTCCCAATTTTTAGGCAGCCAAACAATAGGAATTGCAGAACAGCAGAAAAATAAAACACTGTGAAGTAGCAGGAGACTGCCTTATAAAAAATTTTGTACAATAGAGATTTGCAGGTTTTTTTACGGAAGATCCATAGCAAAGGTGCTATTCATTCTGTATTTGTGCCTTAATTACTTTGAAGATATTCTTAAATGACAGGATTGCCTTCTTGAAAAAGGAATTGAAAAGCTGAGATTTTACATATTACAAATACGCAGAGCTCCCTTGCTGTGTCATATGATGCACACTACTTTTAGCAGACTGCCTGTAAAAAGACAGATCTCATTACAGTTACTCTTACAGCTGACTACTACTGAGTCTATGGAAATAGAAAAATCAGTCCAGCCAGCAGCAAGGCACATCATGGTATAGTTGTTGAGAAAGTAAAGCAGCCTCTCAGAAAATAGGAGTCACTTGTTTACTGAGGACAGTCTTAAAACAGATAGGCAAATTTGCATACATTCAACTTATAATAGTGTTCTCAAGTGGCAATCTTACTGCATTATACAGAACCCTTCTGAAAATGTCCTTCCCTGCAATCTATATGCTGCTTTGATACACAGTCTTGAATTTATGCATGTACATATATCATAAACAAAAGTAGCTCATTTCATCTCCCTATTTTAAAGTAGTTCAAGCAATGCAATGCAGGAGTACTGAGTGAGAAACAGCTCAATACACTGATGCAGAACTTCAAATAGTGGACACATTTTCTAGTTGTGCTGGAAAAAACACAATGTTGCCTAACACATTCTACTTCAATTTCCATTTTCCTGTGTCTAAATACTGCTTTACTTTCTCCCACAAACAGGCACTCAGCTCTTTGGAAGGTTTTATTAGCCTGAAGAAATGTTGATCATTAATTATTTTAAAAAATGGACACCTCTGTTTAGCATTCTGTTAAAAACAGTACACTCCCTAATCTATAGCAGAGAGTAACTAGGCAGCAAAACCTTCTGAAGAAAGAAATCCATCTGATGCCGAAAGTCTAAGGGAAGTCATAAGACTGGCACACAGACAGCAAATATATCTTATGGACTTGGCAGTATAGGAAGAAAATGTGTGTGAAGAGACTTGCTTTCTCTAGTAAAAAGATACCTTAGTTTCAGGGATAATTGCCTTCCTGGAATATACCATGATCATTTAAGACTACGGGGTTAGCACTACTGGTGTTAGGTATCAAGCACCAGCTTTCAAAAATAAAAAGAGTTTGGATGTATTGTAAGGACAAAATTCCTATTTGTGGCTGTAAGAGCTTTGTGGTTAAAAATTACCCGTACTCTACAAAGGGGAAATTGCTGCAATATAAATTCTAAGTTATTAAATAATACATTTGAAATTACCAGTGGAATACTGTATACCATATCTGGAATCAAAAACTAAATAACCCTAGAGATGGAGATGCAAAACAATGAAGCACCTAAAGGCAGAGATGCAAGAAAGTGATGCCAGTTCAGAGCCTGTTTCCACAGTGCTGTTCCCTATTGCATTGTATTTCCTCACACAAACTGGTACCACTTGTCCTCTTCTCAAGCAAGGGCACTTATAAACAGTTTAGTGCTAGATACACTAGAAGCCTCTTTAGCAGAAGCAGAATACTAACAAATTCACACCTGCTAGTGTAAATACTGCTTCCTTACTTTCGTAAAATACCATTTACCAGTCCAATTAAAGCAACATTTAAAGGTATTAAAACTAATGTCAGAACTAGTGAGAACAGAGCATGCAGAAGGTAAGGACACGAGACTAATAAAAGGATGAATCACAAGATCCCTGATCCCAAGAGGTTAAAACAATAAAAATAAAAGTGTAGCAGACAGTATGTAGATAGTGCTTTTCAGCTTTAAGATCTTTACAGTATTGTGCCCTACAGTTATTTCTGTTACAGAGGAGAGAGGGCTGAAATATCCATGGAGTGTTTCTGAAGCGTTTCACTTAGTACACCATTTTTATAACCCCATGGGTCCAAGTTTTCTGTAGATAAGTGTTTCACTTCAGAAAGCTTGTGCTGTAAAACAAGTCTTGCTTTCTGGGTGCTGCTGTTTCAATTTAACTTTCAATTTAATTTTACTTTCAATTTAAGTAAGTCTTGATTAGGTTTAAGATAAATTAAGATATGCACCTATTAAACTGTAACTTCAATGTATGTGAGCATTCCATTAGCTTAACTGAACAAGCAGGGCATCTCTGTGTGGACAAGGCATATGATAAATGTAAGTGGACACCGGGACATGTCTCTGAGAAACATGGTCTCCACCTACATCCAACTAGTATTTCACAGTATTTTAAGAGACTGGAGGTGATGTAGGCCCTGAAAAAGTGTAAAGGGGCTTTTACGTGTTATCTGAAGTGACTCAGATGAAAAAAAAAAAACTGAGAATAAAACACACTGTCATGCTGAGTGAATGTTTTCTTGCCCTCAAGTCTATGCTCTTTCTAAGGAGATTTAGCTCGATACTTGGAGAGGATTATTTTAATGCCTGGTTTCCATTTTCTTCAGTTTCAAGTAGTATCTTTTGCTGGTCTCCATTGTCTCCATTTCATTTCCATATAAACCATTCCCTAGCATTTTCTCCCTTGCTCATGATCTTACTCATTCAGGGCCTACCTGAATGTTAAACAGCAAAAAAGCATGAACTTAGTTCTACAAACTTTTAGATCCTCATGTAAAAATAGCCTATGTAAAACAGACATTATTGTTATTTATAAACATAACAGAAGCTCAAGGGATCCCATCTGAGCCTAAAATAAGTACTTCTTGTACTGGCAAAATGAAGAGTGTGCAAATCTCATTTATTGTACTGAGAATAAAAAGAATCAAAAGTTAATAGAAACTGCTCACTGCTTGTGAAAAGTCAGATGGAGCAATAGCTGGTCACCAAAGGAGCCAGGTTTTGATCATCACAAAAACCAAGCACACTGGAAGATTATTTTAAAATCAGGTTTTCTTTGTTCTTTTTGCAGATAGGACTTTCCATCAACAGACCTTATGTTACTTTAAGTAACATTTTCTAAACATAACAGTGGAAACAAACTGGGATTTACTAGCATGTAATACTGTTAACATGGCATATTTGTCTTAATCTAACCCAGCTGGTTTAGATGCCAGTTTTAATGGTACTCTGAATAAGGAATTCCCACCTGATCCATAAAATCAATCTGTAATTTCAAGTTCTAATATACGTGATCTATACATGCATAGTGTTTCAGTACCACATAAGCAACAGCAAGGTATTTGTCATTTGTTCAAATGGTTGCCTTAGATGCCAAGAGAAGCATATACATGTTTTACAGTACTGAGGATCTCAGATTAAACTCTTACATAGAAGTAATGCTCTGGCTAATTAAGCAGTAGTTCCTATTACCTTTCTCACTGACTATTTCACAGGTCAAATAAACATGAATGATACTTCAAAGTAATCTACATCTCTAGAGCAGAGATAATGATCAACAGATCTGCTCTTCAGAAAAACAGCGTATTCTACCACACAAATAAAACTTCATGTACAAAAAAGCCAAAGGCTTTCTGTTTTGCTCTCCAAGAAAGCAGAATAAATTGCCACAGCTACATCAGGAAGCTCATTACCTTCCAACAAGAATAAGATCACTTTTTAATGTGGAAAGAAAGGCAAACTGTACCATCGCAGACAACAGACAATTAAAAAACCCTACACGTACCCCTCCCCACACCAAACCGAAACTGTAACAAAAATACAAATACCCTACCTAAATACAGAATTCATACCATTTTCTTCAATACAGAATTCCTAGTTTTCAGCACAGAGAATGGATGACAGAAATCATAAGCTACGTCAGGCAGAAGTAAGCCATGCCTTCTGAACACACAGCTGAAACACCCTCTATCACTGTAGGGATTCTGATGGTGATATGATGGGTGTGTATCCCTTTCAGTTTGCAAACATCCAGACATTGCCAGATACCATGATAACACTATTTGGATGCACAGAAGGCTGTATCCAGTGTTGTAGGATATCATTTTTGGCTAAGGCACATTAAAAATAGGAGATGTCACTTGCAAGACAATTTCTTGCATGTGGCATGAGGCATTCATTCCATGAAGACGCCTTGCAAAACCCACTATTGTTCTTTTTAGGACTTACCATTCCAGGGCTGAACTGAAAGCTGGTGAGAAGCAGGATCTGGGCCACCAAGACAGCAAAGGAGAGGTTAGCATGGATATGATAGCGCTGGTTGCGGATGGTGCTGACAGACCTGACAGAAGATAGAAAGACACATGAATAAAACAATATTCAAGAAGCACAAATGTATTGATGAGTTAATCAGCAAGCATTTTGACTGACTTTTGGTCATTCATTTTGGTGGAGGTTTTCATGACGTCTTTTGAGCACACCTTCTACCAGGATGGAGTGGTACCTAACTGGTTTATTTGATTCTATGATATTCTTCTGCCATTCTAAAGACTGCCGAAAGACTGATTTGCATGCTAATTAGCTTTGCTGATGACTTGTGATAGGTACTAACAAAGGGCTTGATCCTGAATGGTGCTGCACTGTCAAGGAAGTCAGATATGTTCTTCCTCACAGGAAGAACACTTGTCTTGCACCATCTAGTCCATACTGTGTCAAAGTTTCTGGTTTTATTTTGTTGGTATTTGCCTGTATTAAAAATAAGGGAACGTGAAAAGACATTGGTTACAATTATGACTTCACTATTATCAGCTTTTGAGCACAGGAACTATCGCTACTGATACAGATGGACAGTGCCTATCTTGACAGAGACCTGACCTTGGTTACAACATCATGTGAACATATCTCTCTCGGCTTTGCAAAACACAGCTGGAAAGCTGACAAGAACATGCTTTCCTGGGAGCCTTCTGACCTCGTGTTTCTGTTCTCATCCAGAAATGGGAAGTGGAAAACAAACAAAAACATTTATCTGAACATTATGGGCCTTATGCATAATTTTATTCGTCACTTTAAAAAACCTCAGTACTAGTGATAACAGGTTTTCTATTTCAATCCATGCTGCCTGCCAGCTCCTACCATCCGTTTTCATCATTCCAGGAGACCTGGGCCCTTTGGCTGTGTGAACAGCAGTACTTCTTCCACACAACAGTACATGCTCCCATCTTTTTGCTGTATCACACTGGATAGTGATGACTTTTGCAGCCACTGGAGACACATCGCGCATGTCCCCTGCAGCAGGGTGACACAGGCTGGACAGTGTTGCTCTGTCAGTGTAGCTTTTCCAGCACAATTGTAGCCAGTTCTCCATCAGAAGGGAGTGAAAACAACAAGTATGAATGTCCAGAAAGTAATTCAAAGAGACAGGCTATGCTGCCTGGTGCCAGTGACTTTCTAATAAGGCACTTCATGTAGTCGCAAGCTGGAACATTGTTACCCAGAAGGCAAGCAGGACTGCCCTCCTGGGAAGTGGCCGTCATTGCCAGTACGCAGGGTAGCAAAAAACTTGCCAGATTCCTCTCCACTTACCTCATGATCATCTAACACTACATTGCAAAATTTCACTTCAGCTGTCTAATAAGGCCCTGCTCTCCAGTGAAAACCTAATCTTATTTTTAATTGTCAGTTTGAATGATCCTATATGTAGGTAGGGTGCTTAATCAGGTGACAGTCAAGCGCTCCTTCCAAGTCTTCTGTTTGCCTCCAGTTTCTTAAGGAGTTTTTAGCCCTGCTGCAGCAATACCGTCTCCATTTGCTCCCTTTTCCTTTCTAAACATTATAACATCCAGTTTTGCACTCAGACAAAAATGGAGCAGGTAATTCCACTTAGCCTAAATGTTCCAACAGCGCAATGCCAGATAGGCAGAAGTGGGGCTTATTTAGAGTAGATTTTGCCATGGCTATGCACTTAATCCAAGTATGACCAACACAGGTCTTGAGACTTGGAAATAATACGGGTTTTGGAACAAACAAACACTGCAATCAGCTTACTCGATTCCAGCAAGTCCTTTTTCCTAGAAACTGGCCTCTTAGCAGGATGTCCAAAAGACATGCTTAGGCACAGAAATTACAACTTGAACTCTTCAGGAGGAAGAACATGATTTAGTGTGCAAAAGGAGACAAGAATCCCTTTCCTCGCTGTGCTCCCAGTCTGCTGCGCAACCTCAGAGGAGTTACTTCACCCTTTGTCAGGTTTTCTATTTTTTATTTAGACACAAACCTCTATGAACGCTTTTTCAAAAATGTTTGTATCAAGCCTAGCTGGGCCTCAGACTCAGTTTTCACTACTGAATTACAGACAGGCATAAAGACCCCTAAGTGCCCTGCGGCAGAAAACCTTCCCAGTGAGAAATGCCTTGAAAGGTCGGCAATGATACAAGCAGGAGGCTTCAGAGGACTGAAACATAAGCCATGGAATGAATTTCACACTGGCTATGGTGTCCTCCATCCTACTAAAGTAGCACATCAGAAAACTTGCCTAACAGAGAACAGCAAAGTACTTGAAAAGAAATACGGGTTATATGATGGAATTGTGTACAACCTGTATGAAACTAAAGTGGGTCAGCTAATGCCTACCAAGCTTTCCTTTCTGGGTATACCTTTATAAACACACTGCCTTACAGACAAAACAGCTGAAAAGCAGAAGTATCAATTGCACACAGCAAGCAATCCAAAGATGTATGTAGGGAGTAAGAAGAGGGAGTCATCCAGCAGTCCCTGTTCATATGGCATTTGCTTTGAGCTCCAGACCAAGCCCTCCTAAAGCCTCCTTGCAAGATTCCTGAGCTACAGCAAAACATTAAGAGTTTAGAAAACTTCCAAAAATCCCTCATAGGATGGAAATGGCTTACTATATAAAGACCACCCATTTCAGGAAACAAAAGTAATTTAGAAATAGCCAACCAACTGTTACAAAATACATGTGCAGAATCTAATTAAGAAAAGTGGTAGAATTAATAGCCATTGTTTTATTCTGAGCAACGGCAGGGATCCCAACCAGTGGCCTGAAATGCACTGCTGGCTCTCTGCATAACAGTTATTCAGCAGATATTAAGTTAAAATTACTCACGACAATACAGCAAATGTGACCAGTGTGATCGTCAAGCAGAAGATGGACAGAGCACAGCCAACGTAAGTGATGGAGGAGAGGGCCACCTGGTGTTCTCTCGTTAGCTGTACACAAAGGAAAAAAAAGCCACAGAATAAAAGCTGTTAATTGATTTCTTACACTACAGGACCACAGGTCAGCCCCCCTGCATATAGCATTTCCTCCTCCTCTGCCTCCAGTCTGAATATTCACAATTATTTGCTACATTCCTGACACAGGAAATGAAGAGCCAACTCCAAACTCAGTCACACAGCCAGAGCATCTACATGCCACTGGCATTTTGGTTTTCTCTTATTTCATTAATCAGGATTTCCTCGGAATAAGTTAGTCTCTCTGCTGCTGTGATATTGTCAAGCCTGAGATTAGAGCAGTTTATTGGCTGAACAAAACATGTCAGCAATGAGATCTTTCACAACTCACAGGGCACTTTGCTAATGCTCTCATGCTGCAATAATTTACATCATTGTGCAAATACCAGAAGTGCTTCACAGCAGTGAGAACTGACAAACCAAGATGACCCATAAATCACAGGCCATTTATAGCCCTCTTGTTTTGTTTAAAGTGTCATGTTTTCGGTGGCTGTTGAAGGAGCTGGACTGACATCTACAGAATGGAAAACCACAGAAAAGACCCAGCATGGGCAGTCAGAGTGTAAGCTTCTTGTCTCAGCCTCTGCTTGTATCTACAAGCACCTTTTGTAGAAGTAATTCAGTTTTCATGAATGTTTAATTTGCATAGTGCCCGCCACTAGGATCTATGTTACAACCTGGATAGATTTGGGGCAGGGTGGGGGGATAGGACACAATGTGTTTTGACTATTCATCTTCAATTAATCAGAAAGTCTGCTTTAATTTTCCATGCAAGTTCTCATAAAAGAATGACAAAAAAGCCACACCCAAACAAAGGCAGCCAGGCACTATTAATGTATAATAAGGAGAACAGAGGTAGGCAGGAAAAAGTTTTGTCATCTCAGAAGAATTTTCAGACATTTTTCCTGAGTTGAATCTGGATGGAATTGACATTTTCATAAACTGAACATTACAAAAAGGTGTTGAATCAAAAAGTTCTAATGTTGTTGGTTTTATTTCAGTGTGTATTTGCTATAAATTAAATTCCTAGCTGAAACCTCCTTCAAAATATATATTTATTATGAAAAATACTGAAAGGAACAATGTACCTTCTAATTTTTTTTACAGTAACTCGAATAAAAAGTAATCTTTTCTCATTGTTTTGGATTTTCTATTATTTTACACGCACACAATAAAAATTCCCTTCTAAACAATTCCATTAATCAAATCCAACCAGTTCTAGCAATAAAGTTCGCATTAAAATTCCTTTTAAAGACAGAAACAACACACCATGTAGTATGAGGAAACAAATCTTTTCAATTACAGACAAAACTGATGTGTTGTAAATATACATTTTCCTTGTAATTATTTGCCAATGGTACCAGCTCACATGCAGGAAGTTTTACAGCAGAATAGACTGTGGCTCGCTCAGCAATCAGAACTACTAAGTGATGCACCAGCAGCACTGAAAGACAACTGTTGCTATGGTGTTATAGTTCCTAGGAAATATGATGCAGCTTTTTAGTATTTTTTCTCTTTCAGCCAAAGTCACATTTCTTTTCCCTGACTTGAATAGCATCAATTACAGAAACAAAAGGGTTCTGTGTGCTGGACCAGCTTAAAAGATCTATATAATTTCCACAAAAGAGTTCCTATCATCCCTCATTCCCTAGAGAACCCTGAAACAGGAATAACTTGTGTGGTAAATTGTGCAGTTTCAAAGTTACTTCCTCATCAGAGGTAGTCAAGTCCAAAATGCATGGACCTTATTTCCTGATTGCTTCAATACACATCTCCTTCTCCTGCGACAGGTGGCTTGTAGTTCTACAGAAGGAGGAGGAGAGCAGAGGAATCTTTTTTCCAGCGTCAAGTCACTCTGAAATCAGTATTTCTCAGCAGTTCAAAGCTTTCTTTCACTCCTTTAGCCCTCAACATCTGCAGCCAGAAAATGCTCCCTACAGAGGTCAAAGTTCCTCAGTGCTCATTTAGATTTACACTGGTCTATAACACTGGCAAAGATGGGCAAGATTTGCATAGGAAAGGTAATGTTTGACTACCGTATACAAGTACAGAAAATACAGGGGATCCATCTTGTCAAAATGGGCAAAATTCAAAGCCTTTGGCTTTTTTCCTATAACAATCCAATAGAAGATAACAATCACACAAACAGTTTTTTTTCTGACTAATTTCTGTCATAACTAAGATGCCTCTAAGAATGTCTTTCTCTGGGTTTTAGCTCGGTCTTCCTCCAGAAACCCCTGCAGGGCAAGACAACACATCCATCAAGTTCTCCCAAGTGGAGCCTGTATTACTTAGAAATGGAAAAGGAAAAAACCAGAAAAAAACAATGTGTAGAAGATTCATTCAAATCTAAAATAACCTATGTAGGTCCCTGCATCTATGAACTAAGGAAATGGCTCTTGCTGTGGTAAACACAACCAAAATCTGATGATGCTGAAGCAATTTGTTTTACTAAGGAAAAGATGGAGCCTGCAATAGCTGTCAGCTTGGAGGGCACAAGAAAGTGGTCCCTGTTCACCACGGCTCCAGCCAGTGAAATCATCTTTCTGCAGGTGATAGGAATTGCAGGGGGAAGGATACAGCATGGAAAGAAGGCCTGGAATGATTTCCAGGGTGTGGAGCCTCATTTTTAAATACACGTATAAGGTGCAAGAGAAAAGAGAACCTGTATTTAAAATATCAGGCCTCAGTACTAAGTTCCCACAACCTGTTACAGCCCAGCTGGATGTTGTGTGGCTACGTTGATACTGTAAGGGTTAACAGGCATGCAGGTTTTTACAAATACCTAGCTTGTCAAAGCATCTGATAGGAGCTGATTTCATCTTCCCTCAGCTTGTCTTTTTGAAAATTGGAATATGAGACAGTAATTTGGTATGATCTTGTAGTCATCACAAAAATGCTAAACAGGCTGAAATGCTATTACTAAAGAAAACAGCATTAAAAAGTACCAAATAAAACATTGAGCAATCTGTGAAGTAGTCCCATGAGCCAGATTCTCACACTTCCTCCAATCTATATTAAATTACTCTTCTAGAAGGTTTTGCTTCTTTGAGTTTAGATGATCTCTTACTCTGCAGTAAGCTGAAAAGCAGGGAAATGAACTCGTGGAATCATGAGTGCTAGTAATCATGAATACTAAAACCGAGATGTTTCTTAGTTTCAGCTTTAACAAAGTCAGATCAAAAATTAATATGTCATAAAACTCCCACCCTTCCAGTTCAGGCTATAACACCTTTTACACCTTGCTAGCATGGGCAAAGATCTGGTGGTTTCAGAAGTTACACCCATCTGCAATATTATGGCCTATTGTCTCACCCTTGTTCTCCCTCATAAGAGAAGTTAGCACATTACTTAACATTTTTACCTTAGAAAGCTGCAGGCAATCAGATGGCCTGAAAAATTATTCTGGAAAGATACCATTTCAGACTGCAAATATATGTTTTTCCTTTATGACTCTGTCAATAACAAGAAAAATAGCAACATCCAACTCCTCTGTTTAAAAGTAACTGCACAAGAAGAGCAACACAGGCCTCTCCACTCAGCGTCCCCTACTTCTGTGTGAAACTTGCATTCCTGCCCCTTTTCCTCATCAGTCATCCCTCAGGCAGTTGACTGCATGTTTTCTGCTTTGCCAGGGGGGCACTTTAGGCTCCCTCCAGAGGAAGGGACATTTTGGGGAACTACTAATCTAAGATTTTCTTCTTTGCATACTGCAGAATATCCCTCTGTCTGCTTTTGTAGAGGCAACACATCAGACAAAGGGCTGAGTTCAAACACGTAAACCAAGGTTTGCCATAGCTGATCCTGAAAGGGTCTGTCTGTATACCAAATTACAACTTCACAATTTTAACTATCAAAAGCAGTAATTTCATTGTCTAAACTACTTTTGAAATCTCCTTTGTGAAAAGCAATTCATCTCTTTCCAGAAAAAGACAAGCTTTTGAACCAAAACCTGTTTCGTAGTCCTAAAAAATGAGCCCTGCAATCTTAGGACTATATTGTACCTATCATTTGTATTTTAGTGTTACTTACCAGTAGAACACAGTGAATTTTCGCATGTGCTTATATAGTGTATACACTTTATGAAACCAAAGTTATTTGTTTACTGCTAGAAATGCAAGACATGAAAATTATATATTGCCGTAAGTCCAAAAATAAGAGAAAGTTCTATTTTAATGCCCCTTTCGGTCAGCTTTCCATCTCACAAAACATTCCTGCCATGAAGTTACTTATAATGACATATGGACTTTACCCGGTTTGTCAGACTGACTGAGAGCTGCCATGAGATGAGCACCCCCTGCCCTCTGCTGAAATCCACTCTCAAACCCTTCCGCAAAGCCTTGAAACAATATATTAGGAGACATTTTTTGGAGGGAGGGAAGAGAGAAGAGGTAAGGGGTGAAAAATTAAGGCTCAACCAGCCCTACTGGAGCTGCATCTTTAAGATGCAATCTGAATCCAATTAAGAAAAGGATGAATAATTAACTTTGGCAGCTGAAGTGCTTCAGAGACATTAAAAAGCTGGCCCTGGCTGATGAAGCTAATGGTTTTAATTGCCTCCAGAAAGGCTGCTGAAATTCAATTTCAGTCCAGTGAGGCTTTTATTTATATATTAAACAATAACAACAATACAAATCTCTGTTTTCCTTCAGCTTGCCAAGCACTTTTTTAGGTACATAACAATATGTTTCTTCAAATTAACATCTGTGTTTAGTTCAGGAGGCTCAGTCTACACACTGAGACCACCGCAAGGATTTTGGCAGGGCCATACCTAACAGCACAGCATAATCACTACTCTCGGGGGAAAAAAAAAGTTTAACTTGATTCAGAGTCTTCTTTTCTCAAGCCACAATGTATCAGATACCGCAAGTTTAGAGAAAAAAGGCCTCTCCAAGTCATGCTTTGCAGCTCAATCACCTTTATCAGTCATTTCTAGCAGAAATGCTTTTGAATTCCCATTCTCTATTAACTCAACAACTCCTAGTGATCAGCAATAAAGTGCTACAGAGGGGGCTTTTCAGGATTAAAGGCATGTTCTCCTGCAGCCAGCACAGCCTGGTGGTCAATCATTTAAAACTATTCACTGTGATATGAAAAATGTAGCATTTTCCAAATATTTCTGCCAAGGTATTAATTAGTATTTTTAAAAACCCATGTCACCCTTTAAAGTGGTTCTGGGCAAGATGTCATCAAGCAGTAGGTAATCTGTTAATTTCAGATCTCACACAGCAAGTTTTTAGTTCAAATAAAGCCATGGCAGGGAAGGAAGACTCAAGTTGTAAAGTGGTACCAAATTATAATAAAGTTTGGGGATCAGAAAAGCAGATATTTGCAAGTTCTTCCTCATATCTCTGTGTAACACAAAGTAGTGGGGTTTTTCCTGCCTTCATTTCAGGCCTAGGACTTGTAGTGTTTCTCAAGAGATGCTGAACGCTATAGTTATAGCAGATTACCCTCTGGAAACCTGAAGGAGCTACTTTTGCCCATACATCTAAGACTTGTACATCTGGTTTCTACTTCCTTGTTCCAGCAAAAGCAGGCTTGTCCTTTTCTCCAATTAAGAGCCATAATGAAGTCCTTTAGTTAGGGCTGCAAGGAGAATAAAGCCCAGTGTGGGTCCAGCCGGCTCTTGCAGGCAAAGAAACGATGGTCTCTTGCCAGACTCCAAGTCTGAGATTTTTCCGAGCAGTTGAGGATAATTAAATACCCAGCTCCCAGTAAAATTCAATGAAAATTAGTATGTCTAACTCCCTTATCCCAGGCTTGGGCTTTGATTCAGAAACATCCATTTCAATTCAGGACTGCTGCTAACTGTGGCTTGCACCGCAGCCAAGAGCTGCCAGGTACCCAGCCCTGCATTTCCCCTACACCACGTTTTGGGGAGAGAGGGCACAAAAAGGTCAATACAGAAGACAGACAGAACTTAAGAGTAGAGAATGACTAAATCTAAAGATATGCAGTAGAGAACAGTGATGGATAAAGGTGCAGGATCCTAACATTTTTATACTGTGTGGGGAAATCCTTTAGTCAGCAAGAAGACCTATCTGCCAAATAGCTCAGAGCTTTCCTTTCCACCATAGAAAGGAAGTTTATGTTATTTTCTTAAGTGTTCTGATTAAAACAGAATCCTACTTCAAGCCCCTCAAACAAAAGAGTTCTATCGACAATTATTTGTGCTTTTCCAAAATAAAGAGCAATTTTTTGTTCTCCTGAGTGAAATAAAGTAAGTAACCAACCAATTCTCTACAGAATTTGAGGGCTTTAGTGTCCTGCACCATTAGTCCAAGTTTGTCCATGTAATATGGGATTAAGGACAGAATCAGAGAGTTTCCTATTTCTTTCCATCAAAATCAACAGACCTGTACTGGCATAGAAATGGAAGAGCAGAAGAATGAACAATAACTCTTAGTTAAAAATCAAGATCAGTGCTCAGTTTTCAGGAAAGATGAGCGTGAGCATAGAAAGGACAAAAGAAATATAATGCACAGTCATACTGTGACCACACCAGCAAGATGTGTCACTCCACGAGGGCAAAATTCACTGCAATGAAATGCAGCAGCAAGCGGAGAGAGTGAGAAAGAGCAAAGAAAGTTTACAAAGCAATACTAGAACAAACACATGAGCTGATTTATCTTTGTCCATCTGATGGGTAAGGGCTGTCTAAACTGTCTGTAGAGATCTCTTCAGTTAAATAAGCTGTCAGTGGTAATAAACAAGGACCAAAAAAACTGCAATGTCTATCCAATTTTTAAGTATGCAACACAAAAGAAAAATTACTGGGTTAAGGCATTTTTCTTTTTACGTTCTCAGAAATGAACAACATGCTGAGAAAAGTAATTATATTAAAATTACAAACCAGCAGAAATCAGAGAATGCCACATTATTTCCATTTCTTTGTCCTACTGGAGTAAATAATCTGAACCTCAGCTGGCTGAGAAAGTTAAGAAAAAAGGTTAACATTTCAGACTGCTTTTTAAATGCCCCCCAAGTGTAATGTTTGATTAATAACTGCACCATTAGATTTAGGAAAACAATGTTCCAAACTTGTAAATTACACATCAATCCCCCTTATTTGTAAAACAGTTGACAATATTAGGACATTTTCAAAACAGCCTTTATGGACACGCATAGATGCACCCTGCTCTCAGTCAGCCATCCATTGTCAAAACTTGCTGGCAAACTCAGCTAGAACAGTGAAAAATAAAATACACCCACACATATTGCCCTAAAGAAGAAATTTAGGATGTCTTTCGTTTTGCAAATAGAAGCTCACAGCCAAACCCCCAAGCCTTTTCAAAATTCTGGGCTCCCTAAAGATGCTATGCGTTGTCTCTAGAGCTCTAGCTGCAAGATCAGACAGTTGGAAATACTTTTCCCTTTATAAACACTTCCTTGCTTTTAAGCCCATTGGTGAGCATCTTGAACTGTATTGATTGATCCTCCCCTTTGAATTATGGAACAAGACTACAAGCAGGATGAAAACCAAAGTCATTTCTAGCTTTAGAAATGCAGAAAATGTGTTTAAAAAGATGAACAATTTCTACCACAGATTGTACAACGCTATTACTTCACTGGAAATGTCCATCCACATGTGAACTTTATAGTAGTCATTTTTATACCCTCACAGTTGAAAAAAGCAGAAAGAGTTAAAAACAGGGGGAAAAATAACCAATTTAAGAGAATGGTCTAGGAGCCATAAAAACTACAGCTATTTCCTGCACTGGTCACTTGGGAGGGAGACCCAAATCTCAAGCTCTTATTTTCCTGTGGGAGGCAATGATTTCCCCTTTAAAAGGGATTCTTGAACTCAGGATCCCCAGGTGTCCACCACCCTTTTGATGAAATGACATTTATGTGGCAGATGGTACAAATAGCCTGGCATGCTTTGTAGTTATTGGATCACTATAAAAATAAAAACTGCCAGATGGCTGGCATGTTTCTTGGCAGGAGCATAGGGTCCCACTGACTGATGAGAGGAAGCAAAGCTGCCCAAAATAAAATAATAGCATATGAATTTGCTTTGGAGTGCTTTTAAAATGTGGCTTACTCTGTGTTGGATTTGATTTCTGCTGTCTAGAAGCACCTTGAGACATTCCTCCATCTGTCTGCACCAGAGAAGCATTGCTCATGTCTCTTCTGATTTCACCTGTCCCTCACACCCCAGGAATGGGACCTCTCCACCAGCCAGTTCCCTTCCAGCAGGAAGTTCTGCTGGATGCAATAGATGGCACTGCAGGTTGTGATCTCCCCAAGCTTGTGCTAGCAGAGAATGCATTCTTGAAGGAATACCCCATCTCCCATTCTCTGCTGTTCCTGTCCAGGTTCAAACCTGCAGCACAGCAGAGCACTGTCGTACTACAGTACTACAAGAAAACTGCCACAGGGAGCATATACCTTGGGTCACCTCTACATGGACTTTCTCCAGAAGCAGCAAACATAAACCAGTGTAAACACATCAAACTAAATGGACTGTTTATTTTTCCTACCACAGCTATATTAATTCACCATTGTCTTCCTAACTATAACATTGCAGGGCAGTTGGCAGGAAAGGTTTGTTCTGACTGCACCAGATAAAGCAAAAGCTGGAATACTTCTGTGGATTAAGGTACAAGAAGGGCAGACATGAACACCAAGAGTGCAGCTTTAGCTGCAATTTGCTACGAGGGACTTTTTTACTCTTCCTCAGTTTCCCCCATCAGAAAGAGAAGCTTGCTCAGAGCAATGAGTTTGCCAGAGGAGGGGGTACATGGATTAGTTAATATCTGCACAACTGCTCTGAAAGTCTCACTGACACATCTTGTGGGGGAGATGCAATTGTGAAATTCTCTATCTTAGTAATGTGATCAGAGCTGTGAGAAGACTTTGAACAGAGCTTCCAAGTTCTCATTTGGAATTTCTGACCTTAATTGCATCCACATAACTTCATGAAGGAAATCAAGGGCTGAACATGTCCCTTTCACGAATATTCTGCTCATCTTCAGTCACATTTTACCTTTTTTAACTTAGTGACTCATTTATACCAGTTGATAATCACTAATACCCAAAAACTCCAAATAAATGCTGTAATTTCTTTAGTTAAAATCAACATGATAAATGAATCCCAGCAAGCAAGCATGGATCTGGGCCAGCCATGATACAGACATAACCCCAGAGTGATAAAAACAAATGATTTTGGTATTCCACATGGGCCAATTGATCAGCAGGCTAACAGGTCAGTGCCAGGCTCACATCTGAGCACCACATGGCTCGAAGTTTTTCCAAGATGGTTACTTCATTCCTGAAATAAACTTGTTACAACTGCTAATCCCCTGCATCACTGAAAGCAGTTAAACTGCATACATGCATCTCAAGCTAATCAGCAGTTTTGTTCATACCGTTCTTTCACAATCACCGCAACTTCAGTGCATTCAAGCTCTTGCAGAAACTAATATAAAATCTGGAATAGTATTCAACTGCACTTGTAATCCAAGCTTGATTTTAGCTTATTCACAAAATTCATAGTTCTTTTTCTTCCCACACTGCTGCATAGCACACAGATATCAGAATAGAGGTTCATTTTGTCACATTTAAATTAAAATTCCAGAATTTAAAATTTCTCTTTATGGTCTCTCTCTTTCAATTTCTTTCTCTGAAAATATTGGAATAAAATTGCTTCTTCATCTCAGCAGATTTCAGTCTCCGGAGATTACTTCCAGCTGGCATACAGCAGAATACTGACTGAATCAATCTAAGCTGTTTTGAGTAAAGATCAAGAAGGAAAATCAAGAACTCGCAGCTTGTTCCTAAGAACTTTCTTGCATTTCTATGCTCCCTGAAAATTAGACCCACCTGACAGTCTGCTCCATAAATGTCTAGCAATTTGTCAGCATTCCTCATCTCACGATACTTCAAGTATTCAAGAAAAAGCACCATCAGATATAAGATATCCTATGATTTTGTTCCTATAAATGTCTCACTGAAACAAAATGAAATCCATGTGAGACACTAATTCCTCCCCAAGCCAGGTGCATAAATTATTGACAGTTCAGTACCTTATAATAAAATCGCAATGATAAAGAAACTTGAGAATATATAAAGGCATTTATGCCCACAAGAAAGGCACAAACTGTGCATATGTGCTGGATATTGGGGAAGGTACGAAAATGAGCTGGAGAAGTACTGGTAGGAAGGGCAGCCCTGGGAGAGGTTCACAGTGGTCAAAGCTGACAAGGTCTGGATCATGCTATTGTTCTGTAAGTGGGAAAAACTAGACTTAAGCATGTGAAGGAACAAAGAGGAGTTAAGATTCTTGCTCGAATTTAGCACAACTCAGAAGAAAAAGTTACCATTCTTGACAAACAGTTATCATATAATGCTCACCACAAGTATTTATGTGACAGGTTACTTCTGAGGAAGGTCACTTATTGTCAATGTTTGTTGCTTAGAGACACCTTCGCTTTGTTTGAGCTCAGAGTATGCTGTATTCTCCAGCTGTGAACAGCCAGCTCCTTAAAACACTGCAATCTCGTTAACGGAAAGCTTATGGGTTTTTTCATTGTTTTGGGGTTGGTTGTTTTGGTTTTTTTCAGCAAAAAGAAAACTAGTCTCATGAAAAGGAGCTGAGACAGAACATTTATTGCACTGAACTGGTCTCAAGAGTTTATGGATTTCCATCAGCAGTGTTCTCCCAGGTCTGAAGCTGCTGTACACATATTGGCCTCTATTACATCCCATTAGAATTATCAATATCCCCCTCTTTTTTTTTTTCTTATTTTTTTCTGTGCATCAGCTTGCCTTTCTGCAAGGGGTGGTAGAACTGTTCATACCTGGCTGTACTATCCTGCTGACCAGTGCATTAGGTTAAAGGTTGTTATGGTGCCCTTGGAGAGGATGTCTGTCTGCTTGTACTACCCTGAGAGCTGCATTTATCAGTACAATGGAAGAAAGGGAAATATACTTTCCACAGGAGAATGAAAGTACAAAGCACCCCAAGTAGAATTCCCATGAAAAATTAAGTCACTTTTTTATACCAAAATACAGCTTTTGATGAAAACCTTTCCACTTTTCAAACAATCAATTTCCAATTATTTATTTACGTTTTCATGAAAAGCAGACCCCTTTTTGTAAGAAACAGAATCTAGACAAAAAATAAACGTTCTGTCAAAAATAGTGTTCATGTGGAAAAATTTCATCCAATTCTATTTATACAGCCACAGATATATAACAGCCATGTAAACAGAACTGTTCAAATGTGGGCATCTGCATACTCCCACTCTCTCTTTTGCTTGTCTCATATGACATATGATCTGTGAACACCATTTATGGAAAGAAAAAAAAGAATAAAATATACAGAAGTTCAAGACTGAATATAAAATCACTGCGACTATTTCTTAGAGCACTGACAATCTAGTATTTCAATGGGTGATTTATAAGGGCTCTTTGAACCTTGGCTCATGCCTTTCAGAACATGGTGAATAAACATGTATATGTGTTTAAAATCACCAGCATTTTAACATTTACTTAGCAGGGTTCCAAGGACACGTACAAGAAGTTTCCAGTTGTCTAGGTGATTCAATAGGCTTTACTGCTTAGACATGTGAAGCAAATACTTAGCAAATGTTTTAAGAATTTGTGACTGAGCACAGACTGCTTGTAGAGCTCAAAAGCTTGTCTTTGCCCACATCTCAACTTCATATTTTATACTGGTTAAAAAAAAAATAGTACCAGAAAATAATCCTAACCACTCAAATTTAAGGGTATATCTTGCACAAAGTTTGGGATGAGATTTTCAGAACAAATCTGAGAGAGAGACTAAACAACAGCCAAACCATAGGAACTGTAATTGAAGCACGTTGGAGGGATTACATCCTTCACTGGCTTGTTAGCAGCAACATTACCTGGGACTCCACATGGACCCACTCTCATCACCAAAAAATTAAAAATTCCCTGTATTGTCACTTGTACAATATCCTGTAGTGCTATCCCTGCCCTTAAGAAATCATGCCAGAAGTGCGAGTAAAGAGAATTCCCACCTACAAGACATGTTTCATTTCATGCTTCGTTTCAGTTCCCCAAAGTTTAAAAAATACAGTCAAGAAGCATTAAAACATCATCCCAGATATGGAATCAACCTGAGTTTGGCAAAAATGAGCCCAGTTCCAATCACTTACTGATATGATGTGATGATGCAACTGATGTATTTATGCTTAATTTTTAATGGACATATTTACTTTTTTGTTTAATCTCACCTTCAGAGGCACCACTTGCATCAGAATGGCGAAGTTAGTGAGGTGGTTACAAAGACACACTGAGTAGTTGAGGTCCCCACTTTCACGCACACAACCTTCATTTGACCAAACGCCAGTTCCATTGCTGCAAAGCACACAAAAATGGAACATCATCTCTATCAAAATGCAGCTTGTGCAGGTTAATTTGACATGCATTGTACTATACAGGAGACACAAAGGTATGAAAACAATCTCAGGCTGCAGCATCCACAAATACTGCTAGTGGCTTCTCAATTCCATCATGAAAAGAGTTAAGGAAAATCCTGACTGGAACATGGCTTGGATCAGACCCCTCATGAACGTCACTAGAGATTTCTTCCCAATCTTGTGGCCAAAGAATGATAACTACATTTTATCTTTACATTGTGCAACCCATTTATGGCATTTCACCTAGACCCAAATTTCTCTATTCTGAAAGCTACAGTATCAGCCAAGTCAATAACCTTGCAGAAGTCATAAAAGTCAGTGAATCGTATCTGCTGCCCCTCCGTTATCCACTGTGGCACTCATCCTGTCAAAGTAAGTAATTCAGGCTGAGCAAGATTTCTAGTGACCCATCAATGTCAGTTGGGTTTTGTTACTTCATCCTCAGGAGCAACAAAAGCAGCTCCAGGGCTTCTGAGGATATGGCTGGACTGGCTGTGTGGCCATGTCCCAAGGCTGTATAGGAAAGTGATCCTCGTGAGTCTGCTTCTCCTTAGAACCAGGGAAACCCAGAACCCCCTGTGCTATCACAGCCCTGCAGTGGTGTGGGGACATAGAAGCCACGGGAACACAACTGGGGGCTTCATGGGCTCAGGCACTGTAGGTCACCCACCCAAATTGACTGCTTGTTAACCATTTATTACTTTAGATATTATTTGGGGTCCTGACGCTAGACTGAGTGATCTGTACTTTTCTTGGCACTTATTTTAAAGACAGGTATTACCTCATCCTTCATTTGTCCTTTGAGACCTCCTCGAGCTTTCAAAGAGAGTCTGTCATAGGCCAGAAACCAACTGCTTATTCTTTAACTGCCATGCACTAGGGAATAGGCCATCTTGACACAAATAAAACTCATTTGGAAGGACAGATTTCATATTTCAGTTTCTATCTGAAGGCAAAGCCTCAAGGGCTCAATCCTCAATGGAAAACAGTACAGGAACAATGCCCCAATCATATTAATTCACTTCAGTAAAATCTGTTTCTAATTTATTGTAATTTGTGAGTAACCATAACAACAAGTAACTGCCAACAGCTGGGACAGTTCAACATATTTGAAACAGAACTTCAATAAAACAATTACAGTGACCTTGCATGTGCATGCTGGAGAGGAGGGACCACAGCACTGTGGGCCACTGCTATAGTAATTAGGTTTATACTGTTATGGCTCAAAAAATGTTAATCCCCATGAAATTCAAAATTCACTATTTGTGTCCCTTCTCAATTAATTCAGTTAAAGCAGCATGTCTGGAAACAAAAAACAGATGAAATATATTCAGGACTAACAAAAAAAAAAAGGTACTGCTTTCCCATAGTTCCTCTTTCCTGAGTGAAATTTAAGGTGATGTTTATCTTCCTTTTATTCTAATTTGCATTCAGGGGCATAATATTTCACCCTTCCGTGCACTGGCCAAAATTCACAGCTCTGAAACACTGACTTCACACGATGCTGTGACACGGACACAGACCCAGTGAAAATAATGGCTCTGCTGGAGGTTTGCCATCTTAAAACATCCAAGCATCTGCCCAAGTGGACATATTCATAAACCAAGATAAGCAGGATTTGTATCAGTCTGCAGTTTTGATTCCAAAATATTTCAGTATCTCAATTACCCACCTAACAAGGGTCTATGAATAACAAGTCTCCTACTTATAGTAAGAAGCCACTATCAGATTGTGGTTTTTGTAAGGCAGTGCCTCTATTTCTTTAACTATTTCTGTAAATGAAAGAGAACAAGAAGAGTGTAGGTAACATATAGCATCACAAACTAACTGTAATCTCATTAACGCCCATTAAGCTGGAAATTACACAACATACCTATAGTCCAGAAATGCACAGTAAAGATGAACTCTGTTACTCTTATTTAGTGCTTGGTTGTATTGTCGGAGAGTCTGCAAGAAAGAAAACAAACACTGAAAGAATGTTTAAAGAATACAGTTTGCTGTTCAACTACACTAAATATTCATTGCTATAACAACTTCCATAGATTTTTCTAGATTAATACACCATAACCAAAAGCAAATTTTGCCCGTTTTTTTCAGCTTTACCATAAACACCAAACATGCAAAGGCTGTTATTCAGTCTTAATTTTACGCACTGGGATTAAACTTACATCACTTCGAGTGAGAAATCTGTGTCCTTAAATCTTATTTAAGTAAATAGCAGACAAGGATTATTTATTGTGTATAAGCACAAATATATGTGTTATTTTTTACAGGACTAGGGCATTATTCTTCAGCATGTATTTGGCTTTGTTGGGTTTATTCTCATTGGGTAATAAAAATATCACATTTTAGGATTAATAACACTGAAATATGTGTGTTACAATAACCAACTCACAGACATTTTCTTTCCACAATAGTGATTATTTTAAAACGTACAATAAAACTGAAAAAGCAATGCCATAATTCAAGATTTTCTTTTAACACACCTTAGCATTATAATTGACAGAGTTTCTATCTTCCATAAACACATTGAGCCACTAGCTCAATCTCCTCATTCAGGAAGCTTTGATACCCTATTCTCCACTCTGTTACAACACTTTCATGACCAAGTAATTGAAATCACATTGGAGTGAAGTCATAGTTTGCTATAGACAAAAATATGCAAACTAGAGGATTTCCAGAATTTGTTCAACCCTTTCTACTACATAAATCCCCAAAGTCCACATTATGTTAGGCCCTTAAGGCAATTTTTTAATTACAAAAGTCTTCAACATAAACTAATCACTGGTGAATTAACAGCCCTCAGATTACTGCAACATAATTCTGTTGTCAAGATGAAAGATAACCAAGTACTGCTTTCCTTGTTACAGAGAAGGAAGGCAAGAAAACCCACTGCCTAATCACGCTGAAATTCAACCAAGTACAGGAAGTCCCTGGTGCAATTTTCCTTTTCTCCCACAAGTCCAATGAGTGTCAGGCACAAGGTAGCACAGCTCCTTCCTTACTAGTGATAATAAAGTGGGTTTCTGCCTAACCCAGGACATTCACACATTCATACTGGATTTTCACACACTTCAAGTAGCTATGCTATAGATAAGGTCATTTACTACTTCTTAACTCACATCTCTGGATAACATAAATGGAATTTTCTTATCTGCTTGAGCAACATCCCCAGACAAACTTTCTAGTTCCTTGACTCACCCTGTTTTTCCTAAGACTTCATCATAGAAACAGCTGACACTGCAGCTTTGCGGAGAGGAAAGAAGCAGCAGAGCTTTGTGGAGAGGAAAGGCTGTCACTCACCTGCCATGAGTCTCTATTTTCCCTTTGACTCTTTAATATCCTGTAGCTTTTTTCCATGAGGGGAGCAAAGCAAGTGGTAAAACTCACAGTCTCCCAGGTGTGCCATACTGGGAAGTGATAATGGACAAGATTCACACCCCTCATCACCGTGAAATATCTTACTGATATAACCCCCAAGAAAGTTCATGTCACTTTCTTTCCAGCTGTGGTGACAGAGAATAAGTGAAACCAAGTATATGAGGTTAACTAATACAGAGCAGTCCTTTCTCGGTGAAAGCCCTTCCCCATCTCTGGCTGCCCTGTAAAGGCCCCGTGCAAGGCCTGAGGATCAAGCGAGTATCTTCCCTGCTATATCCATGAATTCTGAACTTCCTGTTCCTTTCAGAAAGTGTCCACCACAAGTCACACCTTTAACCACAGCAGTGCTCCTGCACACCTCCCAAATCACAAACCATCTATGAAACAAGAGTGTTTCTGTCTAACAGAAAGTTTCTGTGTTTCAGAAACTGCTTCCTTCCCTCAATCCCACCTCTTGCTGCTCAGTGTATTCATGAAGAGCACTAGTTCAGAAACTACAAAAGATCAATGATCCATAACTCACAACTGGAAAACTGCCTTCTGCAACTTCAGTTAATTTAGAGTTTTGTTGGCAGAGTTCATTCTGCTTTACCAGCAACAAGGCGCGTAGCATAATGTTTGCCCATTATGCTGTATAATGTCATGTCTATAGCTTTCCTGAAGTAAGCAATTGAGAGTCTATAGTCAGTTTGTATTACAAATTACTTCATGTCTGTGACAGACGAGTAGTGGCTAAAAAAAATAAGAAAGATCTGCTGTAAGAACAGCTGTCATTTCTGATTTGTAAGATATCTCTAGATAAATCTTGATTCTTAATACACTAAATGGAAAGGGCATCGCAGGGTCAGGCTGGAAGAAGACAAAGTACTTCACTTGTGTATCTTTTTACACAAATAAATCCCAGATGTATGCTTTAGCCTCAATTAAGTATCTCTGGCAAAGGACAAATTATTATTTTTCTCCATCTTCATACACAGGTATCACTCACTAGACAAAGGACTACACTAAGTGAGGCTACGCAGTCTCTGAGCTGTCCAGAATTGTGCGCATACCCATATGGAAAAAGAACACATAAATAATAGTTTACAAGAAAAGTTCTTACCAATTTTCCTATTTACTTCTCTTAAAGAATATCTCCCATGTTTTTACACAGACAAAATAAGGCTCACAAGGCTTTTCAGTGCCATTTATAACTCCATAAAAAAACCGCTCATCTTCTCAGACTCCATTAAAGTTCTGCAACAAAACTGCCATTAGAACAGAAAGCCCCCAAACATATAAGAAACTGGCTAACACGAAGAATAAACCCACTCTGATCTTCAACAACTCTACTTCAAATTAATCTCTAGTCCATGAAAAAATGAACTGACTGTACCTCAATACTGCATTGCTTATGTTAAACTGTGTGTGACAGCTTATATGTGGCTTGGATCCTGCAGCACTGAGAATATTGATTTAATGGCATCGATAACAGAAAGCTTAATATACAAGTAGGCTTTTACTCCAAAAGATTAAAGTCACTTGAGTGTTTATAAAAGCCTATGAAAGGCCAGTTTATGCAACTTTCAGTAGTCTGCAGAGGGAGAGTAGCAGCATGTTAAGTAAGCCAGGATCCGTGCATTAACTCTCCCTAATCTCTTGTCTTTCTATCAGTCCTCCTGTATGGAGAGGGAAACGCGCAGCTTCTGCAAACAAGAATTACGTTAAAAGAGAAACAGAGCAAAGCGTGTGTCTGTCTGAAGAAGCAGGTATCCTGAGGAAGGACTGCCTCTGTTTGTGTCATGGCTGTTCAGCACCCCTAACACTAACCACTGACTCTCACTAAATTAGTCAGAGTTACAAGTAAACCACAGAACCTCACTGTATGTGTTGAGAGCATACAAAGGAGATATGTGGATGGGGATACAGTACTACTTACATGCTGGGAACTAGGCACAAGGCCACGGTTAGTTGTTGAAGAGGCCAAAAAAAAGGGGGTGGGGGGCTAAAAGGACTGCTGGAAACCCTCAGGAAAAGCTAGTTGCAGGAAATGTCATGAATACAATTGCAGAAGAAAAACAGTCAGCCAGCTGCTGCTGGGAAGGCTTGCCAAGGAAGAGAGGCCAAGCAGAGGGTGGGGTGAACCTTTGTGAGATTAGCTTATTTCTCCACTCCTGAGTTTAAAAAGCAAATACTTAGCTACAGAGTGGTGGCCACCAAGGGAGGAGGGTGTGCACCTTCTCATTCAATACGCGTTTTTCTCCAGCGCAAAGAAGGAAATATTGGAAGGTCAGATGTGCCATTGATCTACACTCAGTACTTCCAGGCCCAATGTATTGGGTGTTGGACCTCCTCTTAACCAAAGCATCTGATAATTTACCCAATTCAATTAAATTTGGAGTCCACTTATCACTGTTTACAAAATACAGCATTTTATCTAATTCAGAGATTTTGAAGCTTCTCAAAATCTTCTCAACCTCCAAAAATACCATGGGTTATTTTGAAGGTAGCAAGAAAAGGCTTGAAGACAAGCAAACCTCTTGACAGTACGCTTGTGCCTTTTGTGCAGTTCACAGGCCCACTGAAATATTCTTACAGATTTATGAATCAAACGCACTTTTGATTCTGGTATATGGATCAAATTATAGACTAAAATGACTCTTCTAATTTAGAGTCTTTCTGCCCCCACAGTGACATCCTGACTCTTAGCATCATCTATCCAGGGCCACATAGTTTACTGAGTGTCCACCTTTTACAATCTACTTCTAATTACTTAGAAAATTAAAATTTTAATGTACATTCATCTACTCAGTTCCCTGGATAAAAACAGACAGAAAAAAAAAAGAAAGAATCACCACCTATTTCTATACCAGCTATATTGGCTGTTTTCTTCCAAGCTGTGGGAAAACTGCATTGCAACAGACCTCAAGCTCAGATCACCCAACTATTTTAATTTAGAGTCTTTTTGACTGATTCACCCCAAGATGTAACTAGCCCAAGTAATGAAAAAAATATTATAAATTGTACAAAAAAGAATTTAGCCTGTGAATAGGAAGTATCCTGTGCTATGTGTAAAAGCCAGCCCTGTAGTTGTTCCACTGTTTCCAGGAAGGCAATGCCCACACACTTACTGAAGCAACAAGCAGAACACCATAGGCTCCCGGGGTCAACATGAAAGTTCACTGAATGTATTTCTTGATGGTACAATCATACAGTTAAGAAAAAAAAAACAAACCCAGAAAATCCCTTGATACCACAAAGGTGGAAGACTGAGAAAGAGAGCAACATAAAGGAAAAAAAACCCAGAGAAATATCAGAGACTATAAAGGCATCTGAAATTACAAAAGTTTGCCACCTGTAACTGAATATGGATTGGGTTTGATCCTTCCTTTGCCTGAGGTTAAAAATAGTTGATGTATCAATTTCTTGTAAAAATATTGTTAATCAAATGCTACACCAATATCCTACCCCAGTTCTCAGACTTCTCCATTTAACAGCTGCTCTATTGGGCAAGCAGTGTGAGAACGCAAAAAGGAATGAAAAAAACCGAAGAGCAACAGACTGAAAAATCTCTTGGCTGCTCTAGTAGAGAGCATTTTTCTGAAGAGGGAAAGAAAGGCACAGGGAATGGATGAGGAAATTGTCCTGGTAGCTTTTTTTTTTTTTTAATTATTGTGCATAGCAAAACAAATCGATCACTTCTGAATGTGTGCAGCATCACAAGATCTTGCTATTTTGCTTAGACTAGCAAGGTCACATCCCTTTAAATAAAAATGCCATCCTCTTAACAAGATCCCATCTTTCTTATGGCACTGAACAAGAGGCTTCATCCAACCGCTGCCAAGATATTACCTGACCACTTGCAGATCTCAGTGTAGACTGTCAGGCACTGTGCATTTGTAAAGCAGTTACTTATGATCTACAGAAACTCAAACTCTTACTTGGTGTTCATCTTTCTTCAGCCTGAATCTTTGATCTACTTCAGGTTACGTGCTTATAACACAGGTAGGCCTCATGGCAAGCTAGGGCAGTGATTGCTGAGTATACCCTAACTGCAATGTCATTACAGCATTAAAAGAGTAATAGCTATTTTCTCTGGTTTTGGGTCCTGAATAGCATAGAAGTAGTCTTTTTTTTTTTTTTTCCCCAAAAAAACTGCTTGAGAAAAGCTGCGATTTTGGCAATGGAAATTGACTGCAACCTTTGAGTTAAAATTGTAACCTCCCTAAATGCACATACACAACTCCCAAATGGCTCTTCTTTAATTTTACGGCTAAAAACGTTCCACCCTAACACAGAAGTTACATTCATGTAGATCCCTTAGGCACTTAGCACAGCATCAGTGTATGAGTGTTGAGGCCTATACTCAGGAATTTCTGAGCACAAAGTACCTTGCTCAGCTGCACTAAGCCATGTAACCTCTATGGAATATGCTTTCACATATTTCTCAAAGATCTCAAATGTGTAACAATATATTTGTTTCATTTTCCTTTCTCTTTGGCCTGGCTGCATATGGGCATGATGAGTGTTTTGTAAGTATTTGCAAACCCTGGGCAGTGACAAGTATTTGCACGCCAAATTCTTTCAGCCTGGAAGCCAAAACTATTTAAGATACAGTGTAAAACAAAGCCAAACTCCCACTGACTGCAATCCAGATTAATAATACTCACAATATTGTTGTAAATCACGGTAATACACGGAAAGCACAGAAAAGCTGAAAAATGGCCACAGAAAAAGCTCATTTTCATCAGAGATGCATGGAGCTGACCTCAATGGAAGGCATGCACAGATAGAAACTGTCGGATAAGGACCTTGGAAATTCAATTTGGGCAGCAACCAAGTTACATCCATAAATATTTGATGTGTAAAATTTTTAAATGCCAGTCAGTGAGAAACAGGTCCCTGTATGGTAGCCTTCCCTTATGTGAGCACCAATAAACACAGGGTTGAACTGATGATCTACATGAAAAGCTGCCTTAATGCTTAAATGAGAAAGTTCTGTTCCAAAGAATGAGCAAGTGAAAATATGAGTATTTTTTTCTCTACAAACAGTCCTATTTAAGTAATTAGCAATACATCAGTCAGATGGTTTTGATATGTCCTTAAACAGTTATACCTACATGTAAAGGAAAAAAATATGTACACAGACAGCCCTCTAAATCTGCACATGATTTCGACACCTAAGGATGGACTGAGAAGCGCAAAGTGAAGTCACTGATTCTGAAACACCTGGGACATGTTTTCTCACCTCTTTGAGTTTCAGCAAGTCAACTCAAATCAGACAGCAAACAAGAGCTGGTTTATTTCCTGCATGTTATTGATAGAATTGTTTACACAGAGCCAAGGCCATCAAACTCCATATTGCCTCCAACTGACTCAGGACATGACCTCCAACTACATATTACCTCTCCAAAATTAATGAATGGAGCCTAGCTCCAAAGAAATCTCATTTAAATCAGGTAATTTAAAATGCAAGTTATTTCACTCAAGGTGCCCGTGTTGAAGCAGTTACTCATTGCTTAAAAGACCTTATTTTGGTTTTAATGTAGTGCAAAGCCCTGCAGAGCAGCTTTTCTGCTTTTGCTGTCTCCCCTCCCATCCAGGACACACTTAAAGCTACCAGACCTTCACACCGGACAGAAGAAGAAACCCAGCTTGCTTATGAGAGTTCAAAAACAGTTTGTCAGGCCAGCAAATAAATAAATAAAAGGAAACCTATCACTGTTGTGGAGACTGCAGAGAAGCCATAAATGCCAAATCCCATGAGGTTGTTCTCTGGTGTCTGTGCAAACCATTCACCATTGCAAAATTCTAGTCACATGCACTGCTAGAAGCTTACAGGCCTTTCTGGGCATAGGAATGAAATATCACTTCAGCTCTTCCCCACACTCCTTACAATCAGCATAAGAAAGTAGATCATTTGGTCACACTGATACAAGATCATGGTAACTTTCCAAAACTGCTTAGTGAAATACATGACAGTGCCTTTTGTTAAGGTTTTCTGTTTCCTTTTGCTGTGCCTTTTTCTGCTACTCTGAATTATTATATTAAGAATGTATTGCTTTTCTAAAACAAGAAGCAGATGTTCCTTCTATACGCCCTTTCTTAATCTGCTCTGTTTTTCTTAACTCATGTAAAAGTAGTACTAAAGAAAAACAACTGGTTTGATTGACACTGAAAAGGCTATTTAAAAATGGACACCTTTTCTAATCCAACAGAACCATAATGAAAGAGGTAAACAAATCTTTCCTTTTCCCCCCCCATTCACCTGTAGTATTTTGACATCGCAGAAATACTTCCCTTTGCCATACAAATATCCAGGCCCAGTGCAGAGCTCTGTAACAGGAAACAAAGTCCAGGTAATGACCAGAGTTGTGACAGAGACCAGAAGGCAGGCATAAAGCATAATCACTTAAAGGGATGCACAGAACAGCATCAGTTTTAAGAATACTTTTCCCGTTAGGTGATACTTCCACAATTCCTAGTTTCAAAAATAGTGTTTGGACTTTTTCTTACATTGGCTTTTTTCTTTTTAAGAAAGGAAACATTTCCATCGGATGAGAACCATTCAAGACACTCAGATTTAGCATTTAAACTGCAGTTGGGATTCTCAGGCCCCATGTTACTGGCACAGAAAGAATTTAAATCAGAAACATGAAACTGGGACAACTCAGCACTAGCTGGAAAGGAGTTGGGCACTTTGCCTGTTGTGCTGAGCTACCCATGGAGGGGCAGCCAGTGCAGTCACCCATATCCCCAACAAGACATGCCTGGGTTTTTGATAACTATGTTTCACAAAGATGAAACTGAAACCCATAAAACAGAGGTTCAATGCCTATGAATAACATGCAACAGCAAGAAGTTGCACCATATTTGAAACCAACACAAAGCTACAAAGCCCAACAGCAGCAGCACATCTCACTGCACAGTCTGGGTTTAGTTTTACATACTTCTTTGCCAAAACACAAATGAAGTCTGAATTAGCAAACATCTGTTTCCTTCAAGACTGAAAGTCATAATTATAAGAGGAATCAATCAATATTCACTCATTTTTATTATGAAAGAGGCTTTAGAGACTATTAAGACAATTTTCACACAAGAAGCAGATAGTAGTTAGACCAAGATAGATTTCCAAGTGAGGAATGTATTACGCTAAGTAGACAAACAGAAAAAGCACAAAGATGCCCTAATTTTCCTGCACAAAGACAAAACGAAGTGTGTGTCCTTATTTTTGAAGAGCACAAGGACTTCAACAGCCTCGAGCAGTGAAACATTAAAATTTCATGTACTCTGCATGATAATAACAGAAATAAATGGGAATAATGCATTTACCTTCTTCATAAAGACTTTCATGCCCTGCATTTCACCTCCAAGGACAGACGTAACTTCTGGGAATGGGTAATTTGGAGAGTCTGAGAAAGCAAGATGCCCAATATGGCCAAGATTCACCTATGAAGCACTGTGGAAATAGGAATATGGCAAGGCAGTGAGGGCTGCTGGTGCTGGGAAAGGTCCTTTGGGAGCCCAGTAAAGCCAGCGAGGTGTTACCCAGAGTTCCTGCGTAAGGAAGGGCTTTAGCAACCCTTGCTGAGGAGGATTAGAGGTGACAGCAAAGCAGCAAGAGCTAAGTGAGCACCCAAGGAGCAAAGTCTTCAAGGCACAAGCACAAAAATCCTTTTGTTTTGTGTGCGCACAGCAGGTAACTTGGTGGAACTCTGGTTTATGACATAGATAGGCTAATATGAATAAAACTCCTGTACTCCTGAAGGAAAATACCAGCTTTTTCAGCTGTCAAAAGCCCCTTTGTCACCTCCAGTGAGAGTTTGCTCAGGTCTACATACAGCACTTTGAATAAAACAAGATTTTGTAAGATACTCGGTTCATCATCATGTATTTGTAGCGTTACCTTCACTAACGTTTCTTTCAAAACAAAAGACCATGTTTTAAAGGGGGTTTGGAGACAAGATTTAATGAAAGCTTTAGGAGGAGTTTTAACAGTTGATGTCAGAAGCAGAGTATCAGGCTTAATGGTAAAAATATTTACCACAATAGGTTTGTTGCTAATATTTTTTCCTAGGACTGGATTTATAAGCTAGCATTTTCCATTCTCATTAAAACTCTGGCTATGGGAATGCTGCCTCTGAAAAGCAATGCCTTACATTCTTTGTGAATTATATGTGGCAGCCTTTGTTTTACATTGACCCTTTCAGCTCTTACATCCCTTGACTAACTGCTAATCATCATTTATCCTTTTCCCTGACTCTGCTAATCTCCGGGGAGCGAGTGGGACAGGCAGTCAATAGAAGTGATGGAGTATAAATAATGACAGTGTACAATAAACATTCCAGTTGCAATGCCACATCTCATGACAAAGACTTTCAGAAAGATACAGTGCACAGGCCTTCTAAGATAAGACTGTTGTAATCAGACTGAAAAATATTGCAAAAACCTTATGCTTGCTTAAGGCCAAGATTTTCAGCCCCACTAGGTGAGATAAGGGAATGTTTATTCTGTGTAATCAAAAAAAATCGCTTGGTTCAGGCCATTTGGTTTTATTCCCAAATTCACTTTTCCCATGTGACTTTTCACAGGTTCTCTCCTGTCTATATGTTTTGTTTCACATTCATTATCCTATCTATTTGATCTGTAATGTCTCAGACTAAAATATGACTCCTGTATCTTGTTATGCTGTGCACAGTGGGAATCCAACTAAAGCCTACAGAGAACAGTGTAGAAGCTCATGCTCACACACAGCCTAATAATGTGGCATTTTAGATAACATCATGGATCATCTGAATGACTCTTTAAGTACCCAGTGAACCCAGGGGCTTTCTTCCCCCCACTTCCCTTTCCCCAGACTCCAGGAGAGGAAGATAACATGCCCACTGCTTCACTTGTTCTAGTTCTGGCAAACACAGAGCCAGAGTAAAAGTGATGTGAAACAAAGAAAACTACTCCCCACAAAAATGCCAGTATTCTATCACATTAATAAGCTACTGCTGCTGTCTTAAGCAACGCAATCAATGAATGAGACAAGGAACCCAAGGCAAGGGAGACACAGGAGCAGAACAGCTCTGTTCAGATACAACCCAGATTTGCACCCAACTGGCTCTAAAGTTAATCCTCATCTTGAGACAAAAACACTCTTCTGTAATGCTTCTTGAGCAGCAGCAAGATGTAACACGCCCCTCTTGCAAGTCTCTATTTCTTAGACCTTAACATCCCATTAAGATATCACATTGTCTTGACTAGATCTTTCTAGGATTAAGCTCACAGGTTTCCACTGCCTTTCTCTCCCGGCCCCTTTTGATTGTGGAAAAAACCCTCTCTCAAGAACATTGACATTCTTCTTCTGATTTCAATCTTTTCTTCCCTTCCTGCGTATTTGCCAAATATGAACTGTCTTTTAGTCTGCTGCATGAATGGGGATGAAATTCATGTAACTATTTAGTTTAGTGTCATTTTTCATTCACAGGAAGTGTCAGAGTGCCAGAACTACTTAATTCGTGCATCAGCCACATTCAAAGAATTGAGAACCGATCTGGAATTAGGCCTAGTCCATTAACTCCAGCTACAGAGTTGAGTAATATGAGACTAAGCCACTGAGTTCAGTTCTTAGATGAGAAAATGGAAGTTAGTGGAGTTTTGTGTATGTCTCCAAACATAATGCAGATAGAGATATTGTTGCTGATACAGCAGTGACAGAAAAATAGCCAGCTGTAATTTAAGGCAGGGCCCCTGGCTCTGCTATGGCTATTGGTGCTGCACAAGAACAGTGTCAAGGCAGTCACCCTCTTCCAGCGCTTCCTGGAGCGCCAGGCAGCCTGGGCTGGCAGAGGGGCTGAGAGCCTGGGGCAAGCTGCTTTGCCAGCCTGCCAGCACACTCTTGAGACTGGAGATATGATACAAAGGCAGCTTCAAGGCCGCGCTTTTAGAAGCATAATAACTACAGCACTCCTGAGAAGCTGGAGCTCTGAATTTTCTGTGTATGGGGTTTTTTTCAAGGCAACCAGGATAAAAGTTTCAAAGAAGGGGTTCATTCAACCTTTCAGTCTTTCACCACTTTTCTCTTTCTCCTCTGCTAAAAGTTTACACTAAAATTCAACCAAAAGATTTGTGCACAGCTGTACAAAACAGCTGTCAAAGCAAACCTAAAGCACACTGCAGCACACTCAGGAAGAGAGAAACAAGCAGCCCGATAAGGTATTGCTGCCTGCTGGCTGGTTCATCCGACCATACCATGAAGTGCTACATAAAGGCATCTTCTGCCATAAATTTAAATACCTCCATAATTACTCAGCTTACAGTTTCCGCTGTTTGTCTGGAGCTCAGTTTTTCCATGTGATTCCTGAAATCAGCAATAGGTCCCTCTGGAAACTGATCTAATGGTCTGAGGAATGCAGCTATGGTCATCAGAGCTTTGCAAAATCTCCAAACTCGCCTGTCAATGCCTTAGTACAACAATTTAAAATGGGCAAAGAATGAGAGATCTTATGTTCTCCCTTCAATGGAAATGCTGCTACACCCCCCTCCTTCCTCTTTTTTGCACTTCACTGAAATGTCACTGTGTGGTAACCTGGATTTTTAAGCATATTGGCTCGCAGTTAAGCAACACACCAGTGTGCCACACGCCAGTAAGCTCCTGCGACGCAGGCACCCTGTAAATACACAGGCACTCTGTAAATAAATTGGCATCTTGTTTTTTAAGTAAAACATACTAAATAAATAGGGGAAATGCTTTTAGAGCTAACAAAACTTTAATGATACACAAACAGAATTGGCTGGCTGCACAATTCAGATTACCAACATAACTGGCTACAGCTTCAGAAAAATTACAACCCCAAACCCAAAAGCCTTAAGCAAACTGCTGCTTGACAATAGTTTATAGGGTCAAAGGCACTCGTTATGTTCCCACTGAACCTAACAGGGAAACTCCCAGTGACTTCAGGGAGCGCAGAGCACAATACTACTGTTCCGCCATGACCAAGTTATTAAAAAGAAAGATGGTCCAGTTTTAGGAACAGAGCGTCTCAGAACATTACAGCAACTATTCCAGTGTCATCTGAGTGCTAGATCAGGATGCTTTATGCCATGGAGATTTCTTTCTTTTGCTAAACATGTTATTTTTGGAAACATTCTTGCTAGTGTTCATGGGAATATGTCCTATGGGGCAACACTTCAATTAAGACCTCCTTTTTCAAGTTTCTAAATATTTTAATAAGTGGCTAACAGGCTTAAAAATAAATGTATTTTTTAATAAACAGATGATGGCTAACCTGTCACAGAATGATACACAGTCCAAATAAGTCAAGAGATTCCTTCCAACCATTACTTATAAGAACATTTAGTATCCTCATAACCAAGAATGACAGTTGCTATGCATATCTGTCCCATGTCCATATCATCTACTGCTTATTTAGGAATACTCAACAAGTAGCTTGTTAAAAAAATGCAAAGTCATTTCTTACATAGATGAGAGGCTCTTTCACAAACTCCTGTGGCAAGTAATTCGGAATCAAGTATTTCTAAAAATGGAAAATAGGAGAAAGAGGAAAAACAGCCTTTCCTGGAGATGTATTTAGATTCTGTTCAGCATAATAAGTTATCAGGGGCATCAATGCCCTGCACACAAAAGGCCTTCCTGCAGTTAATGGGAACATCACACAAGCACTCTCATAAAACTGCACCATAAGGCTGCAATATACCTAGTGGGAACCTTGATCACCGGAGGGGATAGCCCATGTTGTGCCCGCTAATAAATCAGAATTTTAAAGTACCACAGTGAAACAGCCTTGAGCTTTAATAGAAAGAAAAGGAATATAATATTCTAGTTTATGGCCAGTCTTTCATTATGGTCTCCTTGCGCTCCACAGACTCAAAAAGCCAAAGAGCCTGGGGAAGGAGACCGGAAGATAAGGACAAGAGGAAAGGGGAAACACATACCCCTTTCGTCCTCTTGGACTCAGCCATGTGTACAAGTTTGTCATCTGTCTAAGAGTACTCCACCTTAAAGGAATGACAGAAAACGCAACTTTCAAAAGAAGCAAAGCCCCATCTGAAATATTATTTACCTACACAATTGTCACTGGTGCCTCTTCAAACTGTGTAACACAACAATCTGGTGCTACCCAGTCCATGTTAGGTGCATTTTAATTAAAAGGCGCATAGTGGAAGGTAAAAAGTAGCTCAAGACTCTCCTAAGCACTTGCGGAAGGACCTCAATAATACAGCAAGGCCTTTTATTTCTTTTTTAGACAGCAATGACTAATTTCTGCTTATTTCCCACCAGCAAAATACTGATCCAACCAGACTTTTCTTGGAGTTTTGTTCCTACTTGTCTTCTCCTTGTTTGCCCTGTCACTCTCCTATTTCTTTCCACATTCAACATCAGAAGAGCAGGAAGAGCACCAGAATCAAAAGGTCACATTCAATGTCTCAGATGAATCAATATGTCTCAGGAATATCTAACCTTAAATGTCTGCTACCTGTAAAAGCAGCCTTTAGCAAGCTGGTCATTAAGGATGTTCAGTATGACCTTTTAATACAAGGAGTTTTAATGCAATTTTATAAATGGACCTGTTGTCATTACACTCTGTCTGTATTGCACTGGACCTATAAGGAGCTTCAAGGTGAGCACAGCTGTAACTGAGACTAAGCTGTAACATAAACCAGCTAGTGTATGCATATCCAACTCAATCTGCCTACGACGTGAGTATGGTTACAGAATTCATGGCTTGATCCCAAATCCATTTAAACCAGCTCCAGTCCTTCTTTGGATTTAAAGGAGTTTTGGATCATTCTCCCCATTATACGGACAGCAAAATTCCTCATCAGCACCCTCAGAGACTTCAGATTCTGCCAGATTTCATTACTGGAAAGTGCTGCCAGCCTACTAAGAGCTTTCCAGTACCAGAATCCTTTAGAGCACAAAGGTGGGGCCTGCTTCAAAGGCACATTTTACTTGTTTATCCAGGAAGCACTACTTTCTAGTATTTTGGTTTTAATTGAGACAGATACTGGCTGCCCTAATGCTTACAAATGTGAGCTGCAGTATTCAAAGAAATACTTGTGTGAGGGAAAATTCAGGACAGATAAATGATTGCTTCCCACTCCTTAATCTCTTCTATGGGCTCCAGCTGCATCCTCTTCGCAAAAGTACCATTTACTTTTCTGTGAAGAGGAATTTGCAGTATCAACCATCTGCACTGATCTTAGGCACTGCACATCACAGAAGAGAAGCCTAAGGACTGATCCTGTATCACGCAAAATATCATAGCCCTTGAGTATCATTCCCCTTGAGTCTCCCAAAGATAGGAAGAGGCTACTTAGCATAGAAATTACACACATATGTTGGTCTGCACCACTGTAAGGATTTTCTTGTGTGCTGTTAGTAAAGATATTTAGGGGGTGCAACATAACCATTACAAGAACTTGCATGAGAAGACAAAAAGATAAAATATAAGTGAAGACATCAGAAGGTAAAATGCAAACAGATGCACTGAGTAGCAATCTGGTGCACTATTGAGGGCTATTAGATATAATCTGTCCTGCAGACGCACATCTTACCCTTGAAAAATCAAGGCTATTAAAATACTGTTTCTCCCTAAATCCACATGACACTTGTACTGCTTTTAACTCCTCGTTCTTCCCTGCCCTCAAGGACTGAAATCTTGACAACAATCATGTTATTTTTTAATTTAATAGAAGGAACAGTAAAACTAATTCCAGCCTTGGGCAGTTCCAACAGCAGTAATCTACTCTCATCCTTGACATATTGTACATAACTGAGACTGCAGCTAGACTGCATCTTTTTATCTATCACACACTGAAGAACTGGAACACAGGGCTCCTCTCTGTTCTTTTCACTGGGTGCCCAACAATCCTTCTGCCTCAGTGAGAACATAGTACAATACTGAAAGATCTAAAGATAAATAAAAGCACACACACAACACAGCCAAGATAACAGAATTACTGCAGATGGTTATAGATGTGCAAATTGCAGCATACAACTATGTGGTACATGAATATTATAGGTTACAGCACTCACTAGACTTGGGTTCGTTGACTTCAGCTGACAAAAAATGACATCTCAAGTATACTTTTGCCTACTTCTTCCTTGTAATTAACACAAGCAGTCTTTAATGTATGTTACAGCAGGGGACTGCTATCCAGCCATTAGCAATGCACAGGCCAACAAACATAGCAATCATGAGACTCTGACATGGCAGTCTTCAGTTCCCCAGCATCAATTACTAACAGCTTCTCCGACACAAGCTGTATAAAGCAGTTTGCTGGCATGCTGAGGGCTGAGGCAAGGTTTAAAATATCCTCAGAAAACTAACTTCTGCACATTTCCCACAATTAAAAGCATTTATTTTTATTAATTTTTATTGTAACACTTAAAATATTCTTTCCTTTAAAAAAAAGCTTGTTTTATCTTTTTGATTGGTTGTAGCTTTAAAACATAATTTTCTTAGAGGGCTATTTAGTGAAAACAAAAGAAAATTGTTCCCCCACACTCCTCAAGGTCACAAAAATTTCTTTGAGAGAATAACTGCATGTCAGGCTGAAACAGGGTGGATATTATTCAAACAGAACTATTGGCATCTAAATCTGACTTCATACATATATAGTCAGTTTCTCTTTACTCTGTTCTCAAGCTGAAACACATAATGTGTTTGGGCACAGCAAACTGAAACGCATTCTCTGAACAATGCCAGCAGTATTTTGACTGTGGTTGGAAATCACACAAACACGTGGATGAACACAGGAGTCTCAGAAAACACATTTTCTTCACTGAACAAACTCTCTCCAATTACATTAAATTAGACTCCAGTTTATCTGATAGTAAAAAGAATCACATCCAAAAAAGAGCCATAGCTATAAACGTTGAATACACAAACATTCTGTGCTGAGCCTAGTCAGAAGCCTGATGAATATAAAACTACCTGCTTGGGAGATTTCGAGAGCTTTCTCATACACATACAGCAAAGGAGAAGAAAATCACATGTATGCCTGTCCATTAAATTGTTCTGTGGTGAGAAGTTACCCGTTTCCAAGTTCATCCCTCAGACACAAAACTCAAAGATCCATGCAGAATTGTTTCTTATTTCTCCTGAAATTTTACATGATCAAATATTTCTCTCTACATTTTGTTTGGATGGGGGGGGGAATTGGTTTAATTTTGTTCAGCTTTTCCATTTTTGATGTAATGTGGGACTGGAAAAATGAAAATTATATTAAATTTTATGAATTAAAATACTGAGATGTCCCCATTTTCCAAACCATTTCCACCAAGAGACCACTTAAGGCATAAAAAAAATTGTCCCCTAATTTTGAACAAAAATGACATTTTCAAAAGGTTTTGATATTTTTCTTTTGAGTCACATTCTTCTGGGTTTTGGCCTATATGACATACAGCAAGTTATTGAATTTAATCCCCCTAAATCTGTGCCCAGAACAAGCATCTTCGTCTCTCAGAGGTACACATAATCACAGTCCAAAGTCTCACAACATAACTGCTCAACAAGTTCCCCCACAGCATACAAGTGAAAAAGCCTGCAGGCATTCTTGTCACCTACACTGCTAAGGATGTACATGTAATTTTAATTTTGGCATATTCCCCCAAGCTGTCATCCTACTGCTTTAACCAGTTTTCTTTTCCAGTATAGCAAGTTCAGACACCAATTTTGGTGGCAAAAGCCTCAGACCCACCAAATCCACATAAACTGCAAGATCAGTCCCAATGGGGTGATGATTTCCAGAGATTTTCAGCAAAGTAAAAGGGAAACAGTGCGTCTGTCTGAGGTTTGTTTGTTGATTGGGTTGTTTCTCTTTTTCTTTTTTTTTCTAGTTTTAGAGCATGACAAAGCTCCAAGCCAACAGTGTCATTTATTTGAGCCTTTGTGATGTGAAGATTTCTAAAGAGCTTTTTTCATTTTATGGGAAAAAGGGAGAGGAGGGGAAGAAGCTTGTTTCTATTATTTCAACTTTCAGCTCTGAGAACAACTTCAAGGCCAAACTGTAGTCACCTAAAATACAGGGTTTCTAAAGAAAATGCTGACAGCCTATGAACTATAAAAGTTATGGAAAAGCCTGTAATAGTAATAATAATATATTTCATTTATATATAGTGCTTTTTCTTCAAAAACATCTCTTAAAGTACAAGTCAAGCAATCTCAACTGTGGCAGTAAAAAGAACTCCACCCCTGGTTCAGTTGCTGGCCAGGACTTTACTTCCAGTAAAATTGAGTTAAACTAAACAAATTCATTTGGGCAGTTCACCTGGTCACTAATGCTTTTCCTGTGAACTGTTCAGAGTGTCAAGGATGAGAGAGACCATGCAGTACCATCAGAGATTTCCCTTAGGGCTTCAATATCAAAGCAGCCTGAAAATTACAGACCACAGTGCACGGCTGATAACTCTCAAACTCCAGTGCTTGAGATTTCCCTTCAGACAGCTCGGGAAGGAACAAGTCTCTGCTATAAAAACATACAGGCTCTTTATCTGGGTAAATAATAGCTGGGAAAGAGAAAAACAACATAAACTTTTCCAGCAGAAACTAGCAGGAGTGCAATGGCTTTTACAGGTTAAGTTAAATCTTTCTGTGGAGATGGCGACTTCAACACAAGAATAAATTTTCTCCAGAACTTTCTCCAAGGGACCAAAGTTGCAATAAGTAATAACAGTAAAGTAAAACATCAGTGAATCCTATATGAATCACAGAAACCAAGCACATAGCCAGTTGAGGAGAATTGAGGCTGCTTCTTTCATGTGTGCTCTTTCCTATCACATTACGTGATTTGCAAGAGGTGTAGCTGAAAATATGAGATCATTAAGAAAATAATTTTATACAGGTCTTAGTGATTTATTTTTCACAACAGTTTCTTCACCAAAGATCCTACTAGCAAGCTGAATAATAACTGCCTGAATCAAATTTATGATGAGAAATGGACACAAACCAAATAGTAAAATATTGGTGGCATATGGGAACCAGCAACTATATGAGCTGCCCAAGATGTTTTCAGCTGGCTTTGCTTGCTTTTATTGAAAAAATAATATCCATACGTGAACAGCGAACTTCTGGTCTCTTTGAAGTCAATGGGAATTTTGCTATTGACTTCAGCAGGACCAGAATTTGGATTCCTCAGATCTTATTTGGAAGGGGGGGGGTAGGAATTTGGTTTTTTCTTAAATGTGTATATTGGAACAGGAAGACTTCTCAAAAGCAGTATCATAAATGATCTGCTAATTAATTTCAACCAGTGATGCCGCAGCAATATATTCTAAAATCTCTGAGACTTCGTGTAAAGTGCCAATATGCCAAGCACTGAGTATACCCAGTTTCAGCTCTGAAGAGCCAAATATCTAAATAGAAAGGATTAAAAAAGTTAAAAGATCATCATATCCATTTCACAGTTGGGGGAACTGAGGCACTGATTTATTATGGACTCTTTCCCTTCCCAAGATGATTAGTTATACTTCCTCTACACATCTAAGTGAACCAACTACATTTAAATAGTTTGCTTAAAGATATAATTATACAAGTTACAGAAATCCATTTTATGATATCAAATTCTTGGTCAATATAAAACTATCTTTTTACTTCCCTTTCGTAATTACAATCATTCACCTCAGACAACTGCAGTTTACTAGCGTAATGATCAAGGGCATCACCACAGCCCTAATCAAGGGACAATAAAACAGGATTTTCAAAGGCAGTAAAAAGATGGAGTAAATATATGAAAATAAGATTGTTATACAAACAGATTCAGCTTCATATTTGTCCTTACAGAAAGCAGATTTACATACCCAGGACTGCACTTATGCATAAAAACAATTTATGCATTAATTCAGCAACACTCTAGAAAGCTGTGGGTGAAATTAGTAAAAACAAGTGAATACTGAATAAGCTTGACACAAAATCATCCATGTTTGAAGAGAAATCAAAAACACTGTGATAAATTACATACTTAGTTGGAAAGATACAAAGCATCTGAATGAACCAGAACTTCCCAGTATTGGGTTTAGTATCACATGCAGACCCTAACAGCTCCTTAGGATGAAGGCAGGTTTTCTGATGGTTCAGCTTGACCCAAGTACATCACAAGGCCTATTTAAAACTGGAGTGAGCATATCACAGGAAAGGGAAAATAATGAACAGCAGTGCACTGGCAGATGAAGTCTAAAAAACCTAGGTAATTTCCAGTCTTTTTTCTTATTTTAACTTCAGAAAACTCAAATCTGGGACACTGCTCCAAAACGGCACGGTTTACTTATAGCAGATCTGAAACTTGGCCTGCAAACTGCATCTTTCTTAATTTCATGGGAATAGCAGTTGCAGGAGACTCGTCACAGTGCCTGGTTAGCCACGAACCAGAAACACCACATGAAAAGCTATTTTCATAGCATTTACATCCAGTTCAAACACAACTCAAGAAGTGAATAGTCTTACACTGTATTTATAAGGTAAAAATATCTTTTTGAAACTTAGGTGATGTTTGGTTTAGAGTTTAAGCAAAGGTTTACATAGTTGTCATTAAACAGAAATTAAAGGGAATTTACAGGACTAAAAATGAACCAAATCTTGCAAAGGCACAAATTCCCAGAGCCTTGCCTAGTCGTGCTTATATGTGTGAGGCCAGAGTCAATTGCTATCAAAGAGAAATAGAATCATATCAGTGCACACTGCACATAGATACACAAAGTGTAAGGCAATGGAAAATAAGGTCTGTATCCTCAACTCAGTGCAAGAAAGCAAAGTTCTTCTGAATTCAGCTTATTTTATAGTAGTTGACACTCACTAAGAACTTTGACCCCAGGGCAATTCATCTTGTAATATACTGCAGACCCTTCTTCCCTGGGGATCTTCCCCAGATGCTTTTATCAATTACCAGTCATCAGACTAGGAATCGGGGGATTCGGATAATGGAATTCATCACTACCAGAAAATGGAGGCAGCAGCCTGATGTGAACACTGAGTGATTTACCTTGTGGCTAGGTTTCTAGAGACAATGATTCAATATACTTTGAAATAGCCAAAGTCAAGACAAATCTCATTGTAAATAAGGCTGCAGAGACTATGATTAACCTACACATATGCACTTCTAACACCCACTAGTATAAGCTTAAATTAAAAACTTAAAGTACAAGCTCTTTTAGTTTTGTCAGAAGCTATTTCATATGAGCTGAATGACATTTCATGATTAATTATTTTTAAAACTGTGGGATGTGAAAAGAACATCTATTATTTTCTAAAATAAAAGGAGTTCAGTTTTTTATATCTAGATCATTCAGTTTACTTAAAAGGGCAAATTGCATCTTGACTGTAGGCCAATTATTCTCATGGAGATCACTTGAATGTCTATAAATGCATTCTTTCACAGGCAGTATTTATTATTTGAACACTGATGTTATTTAATTAAAGGATGAAAAATATCTCAGCTACTTCAGGTCAAAACTCATTTAAAATGAGTGCTGTTCTACACAGATGCTGTTGTACTTTTATGGAATGGGTCTTTCGGCCTCTGGGGTCTGAGTCCCAGGCTTCAAAAAGCGTTTTGCTGATGTTCATGGAGCTACACAGAAGGAAAAAACACAGAGCCAAGCTCATAGCTGATTTTTTTTCACTGCCACCAGGATGCCAGTGCAGCAGCTCATAACAGCAAGCCCACAGCCACACAGAAAGGTGATATCATTTGGGAAGAGCAACCATGGGGCCCATGGGCTGAAGCAATTCCCTATAGCACAAGTAATTTCTCTGTGCACTCATCTGCATGGAATGTATTTCTCTCACACTAAATGGCTCTCAGAAAAGATGCTGTCACAAACTCTCTGAGGTGGCCCCCACTGCTTGGTGCATCCATCACTCCTCTATTATAGCCTAGGTTGCATTAAAAAAAAATATGAGTGTAGAGTTTATATTCTCAACAATAAATTCTCTCTCTCCAGAAAAGTTTTATCTAAGGAACAGTAATGCAGAACTTATAACCAAGAGCTGATTATGAAGATTGTGAATCATGCTCTGAGTTATTATAATCTGATTAGTATAAGAATCTACTTTATCCAGCTCTGTGACAGTTCAGTACAGATTATCTTGAATACTTCAGCTGGTTGTGTGAACCCACCGAGAAGTTCTTCCAATCTCACTGGCTATCATTAACCTAAAATGAAAATGTTGACTGTGTTAAAAATAACCCTTTCAGCATTCAGGGAGGAGAAAAAAAACCCCTTTATTTGTACTTATCTTCTCATTCTTCAAGTTTTGAGTCATGTCTCAAGATCAACTAAAGGCAGCCTTACTGTGCTTCCAATTATATAAATCCATGGAATTTATGCCAATGCTTTTGTCATATTTATTGGAAATGACATTTTTCTGGACTCTGTTCACACTATGACTTATGAGCTTAATTAGGGTTTCATTTGTTTTGCTGTTTAAAATAAATTAAGAGCAGGTGTGGGGGATTTATTCTCCCTCATGATCTTTATTTTCTAACATTGTACAATGTGAATTCAGCATTCTAGTTGTTATTGATTTATGTCACCTTACAAGGAAAGGCCTTACCTAGTGTCCTGCTGTTGGCTGGGATGAAGTTAATGTTCTAGTAGCAGGTACAGTGCTTTGGTTTGGATTTAGGATACAAATTATGTTGTCAGCAACTGCATTGTGCATCACTTGCATTGTACATTCTAATTCTTTTGTAGTTATTATCCTTTCCTTTTCTGTCCTTTTAAACTGTCTTTGTCTCAGCCCATGAATTTTACTTTTTTTCTCTCCAAGTTCTCTCCCCCACCCCACTGGTGGGGGGGATGTGTGTGCGTGTGTGTCACTGTGTGGTGTTTAGCTGCCTGCCAGGTTAAACCATGACATCTTGCTATTTAAAACGTCCTCTTCATTTCAGAACTACAATTTCATTTAAACCCTGTAACATAAACCAGGGATCTCATCTGGTTATACTCATACTAGGGATGAGAAGCTGAAGCAGTAAGACAAAGACTAAATTAGCAGCTGTGCCTGGAATGAGATGGTTGTGCAATGGACTCAAGTTCAGTCTCCCAAATGCAGTGTTAGGATGGGTCATGTATGTTCTTAAAATAACCAGTAACAGGGAAACAACTAGGCAAGCTAAGGCTTACCTAGTTGTGATCTTGGACAGTCTTAAAGAAAAGAACTAACATGGTAACAACATATAATAAACTATGCACTCGAACAGATTTAAGGCACAAATTATCACAATTCAAGAAAAAAGTTATTTTCCTCTGAAATAGTTGCCACATGCCTAGACAGCAGAATTCCCACCCTTTCGTCATGGTCCTCTGCAAGCATCAGCTGCCCAAATGAGACCAGGGAAGGAAAAAGGCTATGGAGATGAATACTGCATGTGCCTTCTGAAAAGCAGGTACCAAGAAGTTGTGCAATGATCATGACTTCCCTACCTGAGTATAATTCATTCCATTTCTTATTGAGAATCAAGATTCATCCATCTCTGCTGCACTTCAAATCTCTGTCTCTGAAGCCAAATCCAGTCCACATCTTAATGTATTGCATTAAATAAAAATAGAGTAAGGTGATACAAAATCCGCAACGCTGTTACAGTTAATTTCTGCATTACTTTCTCATATTAATAAATTGCGTAGTTTTGCTTGACTGAAGCTCAGAAGACTTGTCCTACATAAGATTTTATGCAAAACACACTTATGTCCAATTGAGTTCTTGCATCAGGGAGAATCCTGTCTCCAAGGAGTGAGTCACTGCACCAGAAATGAAAGCACACTTTGAGCATGTGTATTTGAGGCAGACAGAACAGAAAGACTTGTCTAATCTGAAGTGCTAAGAGCAAAAAAGCCTTTTATTCCTGATTCCCAAGGCTCTTCACTGATTCTTGGAGCACTGTTTGGGGTCTTCTTTGGGGTTAGAACTTTTCAGAATCACCTTGTGCAGGGTTTTCAAAACACGGGCCGCTGCCTAGTTCTCACCAAACTTGCTTAGTGGAGTAAGGAGTAAGCATAAAAGCAAAACACAACACTCAATTCTCTTGCAGCAGAGATCAAAGAATCTCTTGCAGGGTATGCAACACTTTTTCTCAAGAAAACTGCAGCCTAACAACAAAAAGTTGCAAAAGTACATCACAACCTGAATACTGTTAGCACAGGTTAAATGCTTTTGTTCTGAAAATTGAACAATGGTCTCAAAATTGTTCATGGATAAACCAGATGTTTGGGATTTCAGGAGACAGGGATCACTGAAAGATCTTCAATGACCCTTGGGGAACTCCCAGCTTATAAAGCAGAAAGGCAGAAAACCTGCTTGACAACCACAGATATATTATAATTATACACCTACCCACGCACAGTATGTACTGAAGTCTTGGAAAAAGGGGAAAGCAGTGAAAGAGAATGATAATTAAAAAGGTTAGTTTGGTTTTCTCCTTTATGTGGATAACAAAGGCTGATGATCATTCAGGTAGAAAGAACATCACCTCAATTCAATGAACAACTATTAACACCACAAATCCTTAAGGGATAGTAGTAATAGCTGGTGCTCTGTTAACAATACCCAGGTCAGGCACTTATTCCTCCTAGATATGAATTAAAGTTCTAAAGAGGGAACTGAAAGAAAGTTAAAAACTCTCAGTGATTGCCTGCAACGTAACAGTTGACATGACTAATTTCTGATGGAATAAACTCTGATGACAGTAAGTAAATGCTGTTTAAAAATAATACTATGCTACACCATTGAGGCAAAGTTGGCTATTAAATGAAGTACTCATAAAAGCACATGCAAATCTGAAGGAATAGCAGGGCACCTCAGGGATAGATAACTCAGACAGAAAAGAAAAAGTCTGATGGGCCCCAGAATATTCTCAGCAACCATTCTTTGTTCTTCTTTTAAATCATGTTTCAAAAAGGTTTATGAATCCATCTCCAATAAGCCCCAGAGGATCAGACAAAACCAACTTCAGGATAATACTTTAAAGGAAACTGGTTTTATCCCTACAAAGAAACAGGCCCACTATCTCTTTTACAAGATTTCTCACCGGTTCTTCATTTCTAAAATAGCCTTGTAAAGGTATGCTCCACATACCTTCACCTGATCCAGTGGGTCACCTTCTATAATAGTCTGCTGTTCCATATACCTTATATAGTGACTAATTTCTTTCCAGCTTTCAATTCAACCTTCCTGGTTTATCCCACCTGCCAGCTCTGACAGCCAAGTCCTAAATTACTTTACTTCTCAAATTACTTCTCTAAATTACTTAATCTTCCCCCTTTTCCTTATGTATGTGGTAAACAGAAATTTTTTCAGCTTTCATATTGTACCCTAAAACACCTTAGGCCTGCTTGCCCATTCAGGGATGACATGTTAAATATCGTATTTGTCTGCACAGGTTTCAGCCTGTTTAAGAGGGTACAGATAGGTAAATACATTTGAAGTTGCTGTCATCTGCAAACTCCAGCCAGATACACAAGCACTGATCAGTGGAAATATATTCAACCGCTGGCCTCCACATACATTTCTCTTTATTATGTATCTTTTCACAATGTTTTGGCCTTGTATAGTTGCTGCAGCTTACTGGGTTTTATATTCCATTCTATTATTCCTTCAGTCCTATCCATCTTGTAACTTTATACAGATGGCATTGAATAGATTGATCCATCTTGTAGTTACTCAACTTAGTCCTTTCCTGACAGCAGCGACTGATTACAGTACTCTGTTTCTCCTGAATTATTTTGCTTTCTTAAATGTTCCCAAAGAATTCTCCCACAGTGGAATCACCCCTGTATCCCTCTGGCTGTGTAACGGTATGCTACGTCCAATAAGGACTCTAAGGCAATAACTGGTCAGTTCATTTAGTTTGCATTGCAAGTGTGGAACTTCTTCTTGTACATTTGACACCTGATTTCTTGTATGTCAGACAAAGCAGGGTTAGAATTGTTTCAAGCAAGCATTCTAGTAAGATAAACAACTCAAAATGTAAATTTGGTGCATATCCTACACAGAGTTATGAACAGACTTCCAGTATTTATCTTCTATTTACCAATACAGATACTGTTTCTATGTTCTGCCTTCTAATTCAAGAATGAAGTTATGCTATACATTTGCCATTGTTTATACAGACTAGACCCTGGTACACAGTACAGCAATTGGAGTTTGATTTTCACACACCTATTAAGGAAATCAGCAATCACTGATTTTATATACAGAGCAGCAGGAAAGAAAATAAAAATAGACTGATGCTGGTTTTTCAAGTATATATACCAAGTTTCATGAACATGCTATCTCAGGGGTGACAAGAAGTACTAGAGGTGAACAAAAATACTATAGAAACACTTTACTGAAATGTTTCAGTAAAACAGTAAGCTTTCAGTTAAGTCCATCATAATCCACAGCAAATGGAAGAAAACCAGAACCAAAACGTCAGAGACCCACAAAAAAACCCAAAGGTAATGAAAAAAAGAACACCCACTAGATTTCTTCTTTACAAAGTACGTTAACACAAGACAAAGCACACCCTGAAAAGCTTGCCCTTCAGCGAGGTTTGTCTGCATCACATTTCTAAAGGCAGCAAGCACTATCTGGTTGCTGCTCATGGAACAAGAAACAGCAAAGTTTCTGCAAAGTAGCAGAAACTCCTGAAGACCAGTAGAAGGTAGCACAGGCAATGAGCAGACCACAGCAAAAACCCTCATTACAGTGGCCAAGGTAGCAAACAGGGAGGGAAGGGGTAGTGAGATTCCAGATTGTTAAAAAAAAAAATCCTAATTTTCTTCTTTGAAAAGAAAATAGTATTCTTTGATACAATGATCCCTTACATGTATGTAACAAGACAGCAAATCTTGTTTCACTTTTGAAGCAAACACTCGGAAAACATTCAGATTCAACATGCCATCTTAAAACAAAAATATACAATCCATGTTTAAATACTGAAATAAAATGGTCCATTTTTTAAAATATTACACAAATATATAAATACTTAGCCAAAGCTATTCAGTAGTTTCATCACAAATGATACCTAATTCAGCCCATCCATAGTTACAAGTTTTAGTGAATAAAAGAGGAATTAAGGAAAACATTTCCTCAGCATCTAGCAGTTAATTCTGCATCACCTTCTGATGGTCATGTAAGTCCTGTGCATTTTGCCTTAAGCAGCTACTTTCAGTATAATCTTTCTTTTAAGCTGAGCAATCTAAGTAAGGGATCTTACAGCAAAACATAATTCTGAGAGATTCTTGTCAAGTCCTTCACCCCATGGGCTCCAGGGCATGGAAAGCACTGCAATCAACACAAATTTGGAGATGACAACTTCATTCACACTGAGAATGTTCTGTCAATACAATGACATCAGAAGAACCTTCCTAGTAGACAAGGCTGTCATTTATATAGGAAAAAAAGTTCATCAGTCAAGCAAACCCAGGTCACTGAATGATACAGGGTGGTTTTGCACGGACACAGGCAGGCTTGCCTGCACAAGTATTATTGTTTAAGATACAGAGCAAAACACACGTTGTGGTACTGGCTCAAACATTTCTGAGAATGAAGTGCATCTTATGCTGTGCTCTAGAACTTACTGGAAATGGCCTGTGATTCAGCTAATCTCATACTTTAGTCAGAGCTCGACTTTGACCAGGATCACTAACATTTTTGGATAATTGTTAAGGAAGCATTAAAGCACAATCCAAATTCTTAGAAAAGCCTCAGTCAATGTGAATTAATGCCACAAATTCATTTTACTGACTTGCCATACAGTTTGTACTATCAATTGTGGACTCGGAGGCAAGCAAGTATAAAGGGAACACATCCTTCTCCCCTGTAATAAACCCACGTGCTATCTCTATGTTAATCTTCCTGAGGGTAAGGCAACACAGAAGACAGAGTAACTGGTTTCCTGGACCATACTATTCCCCAGTGACCACTCCCAGATATTTCTGCATCTTACTTTTTCCAAAGGGAGAAACGGGTGAAGAAACATAAGACATGGTCCAAATTCTCCACTTGGCACCAAAAAGAGATTTTCTGTGTTTGTCAGCACAGGTCTGAGAGGAGTCAAACCAAAACAGAACATTTCTGAAAATCATAGCCTATGTGTCATTGTTCACATTCATAAAAACCAGACACAGCATTTGTGCACATAAGGGTACCATGTTTTACATCCCTTCTTCACAAATGTAAATGACTCCTGCAGGCAGTAGTGAATTGGCTACTGTGGATTTTGCTGTCCTTGTTTATCGCTATGTTCACATGTGACAATATAGAAAATAGAAGTAACAAATAGATAAGTTCTTAATACGCTGAGATGAAACTCGTGAAAGACAAAATGTGTCATCAATCTCCTTCAAAACTGTGATGCAACGGTTTTTATGGAAACGCTCTCAATAGCATGAATGTATTCTGGACATAGCAAATTACTTTAGCATGAGCAAATAACCCTTTTGTCTAAAGAAGCGTTCCTAAGAAATATTCTGAAATCATTTATAATTTGTAATTACAGAAACCATCCCCTCAAAAAATACTTTAGCACATGGAGAGATGTAAAGAAGCAAAATACACTTTGCTGTAATGACAGGCTATTGTTCTTGTCTTTTTCTCTGAAGTGTATTTGCTGTTGTGCTCTGAACAGCAGGTACTGATGTAATTGGAAGTGGCTGATTGTGTCAAATGAGAAACACTTCATGAGAAACTGTAAAGAGCTAACCTGTACCCTGCCTGCGACAGCTGAATTCACTGGTCTACAAGAGGAAAGTCACAGGATGACTGCAAAACAAGAGTGCCCATTTGGCCTTTCAACACCACTCCTGATGAAATCATGCTATCTGGAGGCCAGTATAGCTCCGCAGATGTGCTCTGCCTTATAAACAAAGGAGTGAGGTGCCTTGGGAACAGGCACTTTAATGTAAGAAACAGATTGCATTCTGTTCTGCCACAAGGAAAGAGATGACTGAGTGAACAACTGGCAACTATATTTGCAAATATTTCCAATTCTTTCCTTGCACCAGGCCCCTAATACCTTCATTCACAAACCTGATTTCTCCAGTTCCTGGAGCTGGGTCCCACAGCCTCCATGACTGCACATCTCAGGAGATGCAGACAGGCCCTGCTGCCCTAAATACCTCTTCTTACCAAGTGGAAACAGAGACTGGTATTTTGTAAATTTCTGCCACAGCTAGTTAGATTTAAGAGTTTTGGCCTGAAGTAAAAGGAAAAATGATGAATGTCCTCTCATCTGCAGGTGAACCAGGGTGGTGTGGATATATCCACATATTACACAAAACTGCCAGGTATTTTGGCACCTGGATTAAAAAAAACAAGCAATAAAAAGAAGAGCTTGGAGCAGGGCCAATGACAACTTTGGAAGAAGGTGAAGCCTGTGGGTGAGTGCTAGACACTGAAGTTACTGCAAATCAGGATGCCTTTTTGTGACATCCTCGAGTCATGCTTCCTGGGTTCGCTTCTCAAGGAAAGTCGAGAAGTCTCTCTCATGGCAAGGGCTAGACAAGGCAGAACTTGGCCAGACTAAAAAAGGCTGAAGAAAACTTGCCCTCGTTGTTTTCCCTTCTGACCTGAAGGATGAACAATATAGATGATAAACAAAGAAGCAACAGCTGTTTTAGTGCCCATTTGGAAAGTCAAGAGATTCATATACCCCTAAGAGACTAAGTAGGAACTGCAGTACTTATAAATACTGCTTCCATACCATAATCCAGGCTTCATACTTCCTCCTATTTTCCCAGCTTTGTATTTAATTACTCATCTCCCCTGTCCTTCCCCAAACCAATGAAAAAAAAGACAAAAACCCTTGCAATTTTTGTTGCCAACCAACATTCAACAAAGGAGCTCCTGAGACTAAACATCCTGGAACCATCGTGAAATGCCTGAACCACTGCAAGTCTTAAAATCCTTTACATCTTTTGAGATGATCTCTCCTTACAGTTCAAACGGGTGGAAAACAAAGAACAATATGGAATGGGTAATTATTATCCAGGGCCTTTTTTCTTCCAGATGTTCTAGCCCAATATGACTGCAGCTCCAATATACCATCTAAGAATTTAACTCTCTAGTCGCAGTGGGTGGCCCAAGAAACCTGTAAAAAAGGCAGGATTATATCACAGGGAAAAGTGCTTTGTTTTACAGATTCATCCCAAGCAACCTCGATGACTTTGCAGAACTATTTGGAAAGACCAAATTCTCATGCAACCACTCTACTGCCAGTCTGCATCAGGTCATTTAAGCAGGGCACAAAAAACGCTTTCAGCAACGTGGTTTAGAGGACAGTAAATTTGGGGAAATACATATTCGCATTACAAGTGTATTATGTCCATGTAAGGTGAGGCACAACCATTAATGGGTATCTCTTAAGAAAATAAAGTCTGAACTGATCTTTTCTCTAAACTGGATACATACTCCCATTTTTAGAGCAGCTTAAAGAAGCTTTGGAACTGATCTATCTCCTACTACTCCGTAGAAGAAGTGGCAAATGGCAAACAATAGCTGAGGCATTTCCTAAGTGGCAGCAGAGCAGGGCTGCCTCTGCCTACAGCTCTAGCTGGAGGGAGCACAGATTCAGACCATCAGAAATGGGGCTGACTCACCAGCCTGTGTTTACACCTCCTGCTTCAAGAACCTATTTTGATAGCACACAGTGTGTGCTACCACCCGCCATGAAGAACATTCCTGGAAGGGAGTTTCTCTCTTTCTTTTGCAACTGATATAACTTTAAAGGTATTTTTCTAATTTAGCGTCTGCATTTTATTTATTTCCCCTAAGACAGACTTTACAATGCTCTTGTTTCTTCATAAGTAACAGCTGTCAGGTTTGATGAGAAACTCTACATTTTACAGAACAAAGATCTTAGGCCAGTGCTTTGTCCACATACAACCAGAGAAAAACCTCTTCCTTTACCTTACACAAGAATTTATAGGATTAAGATCCATTTGGTCTCTTATGCAATTCTACTATTAACATGGAACGCTGTTCACAGTAAAATGGACTCTTTATAGAGTTGTTGTAAAGTTGGGCTGAAAGTACCTTCCATCCAAATTTTCAGTCCAACTTCCACCTCTGCTGTACTTTCCATCCACAAATGTTGAATACAGTACTCCCAACTTCAGGAAATTCTTTGACATGTTTAAGTATATTCCTATGTCATTCCTTTTGAGATAGTCATTGCTTTTTTAACAGTACCTTGTTTCTGTTCACACTGTATTTTTAGGCAAGGCACTTTTTGCATAAGATATGGGTTTAATTTACATTTGAGTGACCGCCTCTGCACAAAGGCCACTCACAACAAACACGGTCAATAAACTTAACAGCCTTATGACTTGCTGTTTCCTGACCTAGTTCCAACTGATAGCATCTGTAGGAAACAATACTAAATTTTTTTAATGTGTTTTTGTTGTCTAAAAAAATTTAATGCCAGCAGTACTGGAATGTAAAAACTTATTAATAAATCAAGTTTTTGTCTGTTTTGTCAAGTTTTTCACTGCTTAGAGATTCCAGCATAATGGCTTGCTAGGAATATCGTATCTATGAATGCAAATTAAGTAAGCATGCTAATTGGAGTCTGGCAGCAGTTACCTTATGCAGGTATTTTGCTTGAAAAAAAAAAAATCCAACCAACTACCAGCTCATATCTTGTCCCCATACAGAATGATGTACATGTATCTAACCAAATGATGCTAAAATTATGTTACTTCTATTTCAAATTAAAATCTTGTATACCTTAGTTATTCATGATTTTTAGAGGATAAAGGTTACTTAAAGTCGAATTAAAATCAAAGCACAGTGTATTACAAGGTTTTTCACAAGGACATTGCTGTTTCAAATGCTATTAACAGAGAGAAGCCATTATACTATTAAGCAGATCCGTGTAATCTGTAGTTACATTAACTGTGAGGAATTGGTATGTTTAAATAACAAAACAGGAATACTAGCTACATTATTTGAGTACTGGTCTACGCAACTGACACTGAAAAGGCTCTTTCTCAATACCATAATCTTTACTATATTTTATATGTAGACAGCAATTCTCTTTCCTGGATCTTAATTGCATTAGTTTCAAAAACTATGCGTCCATACAGCTTAAATCCAATCCTCCGAGGTCAAACACAGACCTCCCACCATCTCCGATTAAACCCAGCAGACAAAATGAAGATTTTCTTTAGATCTTGGAATCAAGACTGTAACTCTTCAAGGTACTAGCTACATAGGAAACATTAAGTACAGGTATGCTTACAGTCTAAAATTGCTTCTTTGCAAATTTAATTGTAGGAATAAGCATATCTGTTATTGCAATAAGATCATAATCATTTACTTTTCAGGTGCAAAAGCCAGGAAATCATTTAGCAGAATGTTAGGAAACAAAAACTTACAAACACCTTCAAAATTTAACTAAAATGAAAGCATGAGAGCAAGTTTCAAGAGTGACTGAACCTTAAGAGAGAGCAGACTCCTTTGCCTCTAAAAGTTCCCTGCAAAAATATCTGAAGTTTTCACAAATAGTTTTTTCTCTGTTATTGTAGGAGACAAAAAGGATTGCAAAAGAGACTTTCTGTCCGTAAAGAAAAACACAACACAAACAGGGTACTACAGACTTAGCTATGCCAGTATCTTTTCCTGAAGGCAATTATCACTAGTTGATCCACCCAGAACTGGAACAGTGAAGCAGATGTGTTATTTGAGCTGTGTTTGGTTTATTCAACACACAACTCCTGCGATAACATTTTCAGGAGAAAAAAAATCATCTCCCCTGCCTGGTGTTCTCCATCAAGCACATTCCTTCCCCAGCCTGGCCTGGCAGCAGCAGGCACAGCCGTGTTGGAAGGCACTGCCTCATTGCTAACATTTTCTTAAAGTCTGGAGTTTTTGTAGCTAGCATGAGTAGGACAGAATGAACCCTGGAAAATACTTACACAGATTATATCAAAGGAATGTAGGGCAAGGATTAAATTATAAGCCAAACTGACTTTAAATGAAATAACACAGCAGGCTGTGATGGTTATTTGATAGTCATTTAATATCCAACTTTCAAGATATGACAGAGGAGTGGGTGGCAGATGTGAGAAATAGGAGTGAGATGTGAGAAACAGGAGTGGAGTCCTGGCTTGCCTGAAGGTTTATATGACACCCCAGGTGGGGTCTACATGCCTCCTCCTTCCGTCTCTCCAAAATTACTTCTACTTGACTTGGTGCCTAAAAAATCTGGTCACCTTAATCTATAGTTGGAAACATCTCAGTGTAAAAGTCCACACGGACATCTGAAAGTGATCATTTTCTTGCCCACACTGGAGGAATGTTTCCCCACAGAACTAAGGAATTTTATGAGTGTTATAAAAAGTTACTGGCACTACAACATATTATCACTGCGGCATAAATTACTGAACTGCACACCAGCCACAGGCCAGCTAGGATAGCAGCCAGAGCCATCTCTTTCCTCTGCAAGAGCTGCATGGAGAACTGCCTCCCTTTGCAGCCTTCATCCTCAGTGTCACCAAGTGTTTTCCTCCACAGGAGGGATGGATCCAAGCCAGAACACAGAGAGGGGCAGAGCAGAAAGCTCTTGCATACTGATCATAATACAACCACAGCAGCAGAAAATATTTTATCACATCTGTCTTGCTGCCAGTAAGAGGTAAAGGTACCAAAGCTGCAGCTGGTTGTGCCACACTCTCAAGCCTGGAGTAAATTAAAAAGAGTGTATTTGAATATACCTAAGTATACTTAATTCTTAAGATATAAGATATTTAGATTCTCCTCAGGGCATATGTTTCAACTGCACAGTTATGTTTTTTAAGCACTCTGAAATTTACCTTTATTTTTAAATCATGTTTTCTTGGAGTTGTCAGACACTGTGACAGAAGAAGATATTGTGCATAAAATGCAAAACACTGAGATCTATACTGTCCCTTGTATTCCTAAACCGAACGTGCTTGAGCCTCCTCCCAAGTGAGTGTTACACAAATGCATCTGCATCAACCCAGGCTCACCCAGTGCAAAAGGAGAACCAAGCTGAGAGTGTAGGCTCAGCCTGGTTCCTACCTGGTCCTTTCATGTGGGGAGGAAGGCAGCATCCAAGCCCTGCTCCATTCATTAGGAGTTATAACTGAAGTAATACTATATTGTGAATCCCATAACTTCATCTCCTGCTCAGAAACCCAGTGCTATGAGGCAACGTCACAGATAAATGAGAGACTCCAGTTCACACTGAAAATCTGTATGCAGGGGTTGTCTTCATTTCCAATTAGTTTGGAAGCTCCAGCCTTGTCAGCAATGCATCAGTGGTTCCAAGACATTTTTGTTTTCAGAGCTCTATAGCTCTGGGCTGAAATGTCACATTTGTGGTGTCATCAAAACATACAAAACTGGCTCAACATGCAAGAAAGAATATGAGGAAAAATAAAGGACTTCGACAGTTCAGTACCTTTCCCTTTCAAAATTTTATCTATCTTTCCAAATGCATTCATTAGGTTTAAATACTGCACACTACAGAAAATCCAAAATGGGGCAAGTTCTTCTGAGCAAGTAATCAAACCTTGAATCATTACAAATATAAATCTCTGCATCTCATTTGTACAGTCTTTACACTAAGCATAAATAATACATCCAGTTCTTTAATGCATCTCTGGCGCTCCCCTCACCACACTGTCCACAGCATGGAACTTCCCCAGGAGTGCTGATCAGCATAACCGTGCAGTGAAGTAACACACATCAGGTGGGTTTTAGCTCAGCAAACCTAAATGTTGATCACTCCAGGTTCCCTTCATATCCGTGGACACAAATAATTCAGCCAACATATTATAAGGAAACACTTTGCCATGAGATGGATTATATCCTGGAAGAGCTAACATCTCTTCTTGATGATACAAATGGTGTGGAATGTTGAGCTAACAGGGATGTCAGCTGTCTAGGATGTTAAAATACACAAGTGTTACACTAACACATCCTCACCCAAGTCTTCAACTGCAAACAGGGTGCAAGCTTCATTCAAACAGAGGGTAGCTGGAGAGTAAAATGCTTTTATGGATCTTGCCCTACACATTTTCTAAACTGCTATAGGGACCCACTGGAACAGCAGTCAGTGAAACTCCATGTTCCTGTCATGAGACTATTCTTCCTACTTCTGGACCCTTGGAAGGTCCAATAAGAGTTTTTGCTGCCCTTCACAAAAGAAGAAGAGCAGACAACAGACTCCTAACATTTTGACTTAATATTCCACCATTCATGAGCTAACTCTTTGCTAGCACTAAGGTACATGATGCAAAAGTCAATGCAAAAAGCTATGGCACAAAAAATCATGATCTAAAATAAAATACCATAACAGACACAGAAGTTTAGATATCAAGTATTAATTAAAATTATGTTCTACAAGACTTGCACACCAGCAAAGATAGGGATGATGTGTACAACCAGAAAACATAAGTGAAAAGCAGCTTTTAGAAGTAGCACTGGTACAAAGTCATTGTATTAACTGCCTTTATACAACTGATCACTGTACTTGATCCACTAAATTTCAGGGGGGGTTGACATTAGTGAAGATAGAATCAGGCAAATAAGTACAAAACACTAAGAAATAGCTGATACCTAGGAAAAAAAGTCACAGCTTGCAAGAAATGCAAAACTCAGCATTTCTGCTTACTCTGTACCTTAAAGATGTTGCATCTAATTTAAATAAGTGTGACTACCAGAGAAGTTGCCTTTCTGTAATACACTGTACCTCCGCTTTACAATATACTTCTACATTGGTTAAGATCATTATTATATAAATAATATCTTTCTAACACTAAACAAGAAAATCTTGTTAGTTTCTCTCAGATAGGATAAGGAGCCTCCATGAACTCTGCTCCCACTAATACAAGGCACAGCAGGATGGCAGTGTAAGATCTAAAGAGCATCAGAGAATCATGGCTTGTTCAGTCACCACATTGAACTTAAGGCATAACAAGAGAACGAATTTGGGATGTTTCCTAGAAGCAGTGAGCAAGTTATCCAGTAGATCTTTCCTTTTATATTCAGGATTTGGCTGAGTTTTATGGAGTTTTTTTACTGTATGGGTTTCCAGAATATACATCTCTTCTGAGCATTTCAACAACATGTGAAATTCAAGTCATCAAGTACCTTTGGTGATCCCCAAATTCATGGATTAGTCTTGCTTCATTCACTGAAGCAGCACAATTTTAAGCCAAAAGACAGTTCAAAATTGGGCTTTTTGGAGTCTGCCTTTGAGGAACACTCTTCAGTAACCACTTAGAAGTTGCTGCTCTGCTAAATGTTCTTGCCAGTACATTTATTTTCTGCTGGTCCACTGATAGTTGCAGGAAGTAAACTAATTTCTTTTTTTCCTTAAGCGTAAGAATATTTTTTCCTATCTAATATTTATTAGGTTTAACTTTGCTCAAGAGACAAAGAATGAGTTAAAATATGTAAATCTAGTTCTAGGATATACAAAGTAGCCAAGTTGAGGGAAGTAAAAAGCTAATCAACAGTTTACAGACTATGCCAGCAGAATGGAAATATACAACAAAACAAAATACACTACATAGCCAACTTGCGCTTTCGTTCCTTTGGATACAGACTTTACTACAAAAAAGCACTAAGTCTCTACAATTCTTTTTACAAATTCTACTGCAAGTATATCTATCATTCCATCAGGTTTGATGTTCACAGGGCATGCTCAGGTTTGATGCTTGTGTGGTCAGCTGAGAAATTCATGATTTAAAGTGACATCACATACTCCCAGGTGGGATACATGATACATGTGAAGTTACACAATTCTTAAAATAAATTATCATGCTTAATAACACATTTATAAGGAGCTTGTTTGCTCCATGCTTCCCTACACTGTTCCCTCCATTACCATCCCTCAAGGGATTGTGTGGGACCTGCATACAACATGTTTGCACACAACATTCTAGTTCACCCCTCCCAACTGGTCATTCCCATGCTGTATTTTAATTTCTGATTTTAATGTTAAAGAGAAATCTACAAAAGAAAATCAGGCAGAAAAATCCCTGCTAGACAAATTACATATGCTTATTTGGGATTTAAGGGCAGGAATTTCATTGCCAGAGACCTGTGCTTAGTGCTGCAGCTGTGCACACTGGCTCCAGTTCGAAGCAGAAACCTGCACACGTGAAACAGGTGGCCGCATTGAGAAGCATCCTCACAGCTGTGTATGGGTACACACCTTCACTGCTTCTGCCAGTCTGGCTATAAATGCGGTAGTAAACAGGCCTTTAGCATCTAGCTGAAGCTCACTTAGCAAAAGCTTTGACCCAAAAGATTAAAAGTTAACCTCACCTTATCACATGGAAAGCTCTGAAGTGAATGAGCTGATAGCACTCAGCCATTTGCAAGAGAACTCAGTCCTGCAGAGGAGGCTGAATTCATGCCTCTTTCTCTCACAGTGGGTAGCTGTTCCCAAGAGCAAAGTAATGCTTCTCTGAAACAGAAATGCTGTTTGTGCTCTATTTTCTCTTGCTATATTAAATTATTCCCTGGATGATTTTCTTTCTTTGCCCGCACCTCTCTCACCCTCACTAACACTTTGTCTAACTCTTGGCAGATTTTCAGTGTAAATATTTCTGTTCCTTGAAGGAATTTACACAGAGCACAACTGCTTTGCAAAGGAGATATGCATGAAGCTGTCATAGCTCCTTGGTGACAGTTTAGAAGGACTCAACACTGCATTCACAGGACCAAGAAAGGGAACACTGAGCTCCTCTCTCTGTGTGTTCTGCCATTCATCAAACAACTTTGCTTTAAGAGTTAGTTTTAAAGTTTCAAGGCTTTTATATGCCAGCCTGAAACAATGGTCTGAAATGTTTTCATTGGTAGTGTTCAACAGGTTTGCAGTAGTCCTGTTTCCGCAAATTTGAGCGGGTTCTGAAAGTACAATGGCTGTTGCAGGATCACTCTGGAAGCCTCTGTGGCAGGGTCTGAGAATGTCCTTCCTGAAGGAGATGCCCTCAGTTAGTACAAGCTGGCACTGTTTCATTAACTTCTGTGAACTCCTGTTGATGGACTCCATGTGAGAACCTGCACTCAACTAAATGCTTAGCCAGTTTCTACAGCCATGTTTTCCCTGCAGCTTGAGCAAGAACAAACAAGACTGTTGAAAAGAGATCATCACAACAGTTTCATATATTAAAATCAATGGAAATCAGGCCTTCAGCACTGACATAAATCTAGGGGGAAAATTTTGCATTAATTACAACACAACCATTACATAGAAATTAAACTGAGAAATCAGAGATTAGGATAAAAATTCAATACTCTTTTAGCCTTTTAATTACTTGGAATGCATAATTAATCGCATTACATTGAAAGGCTGACTTTCTTGACAAAGACAAATGGATCCAGTTCTGAGAGCCTAAGTAATACTCCTAAAAAGAATTATCATTTGTCTGCCAGATGAAAAAAACCAATAAAATTTATTTTTAGGTTGAGGAAGGAAAAACCCACTAAAAAAAAAAAAACAAAACCAAACAAAAAAACAAACAGCTTTCTCTCAAATTTGAGATTCCACAAGTTGCTGAGGGTAGAATTGTCATCACCAATGACAAGTGGAAACCAGTAAGATTTCAGCAGCTTAAATGAATAATTATAAACATTTCTCAGGAAAACCAAAGTCCCTGGTGTGTCTGGTGCTTTCTCCAGATTTATTCTGTTGCAAGATGTATTTGATATCAATTATCACAGCAGACAGAAACAAGAAATGAAAAATCCAGACAGCAGTGCTTCTGCAATTACCACTATTGACATTATTTAAAATGTCTTTAGGCTAATAAAAAGTCTATTATAAAATTGTTGCCGAAGAGCAGCATAATTCATACAGTTTAACATGGACCAATCTTAAGTGCCACAGGATATTTTTTTCCCCTCGTGACTTTATTAATTAAAAAACTCCTTGAGCATTCAGTTTCTGCATTCTCTATCTTATAGCCACAGACAATGAAAGTGTCCACTGTGCCTTGGTGCACTGCGAAAGTACCAAATCTTAGAGGCTTTATGTACCTTCTTCTAATGAAACCCGAGTGTTTATTTTAACTAATATTGCAATTTGTTTCCCTGAAATCAACCAACACTTATTTTACTAAAAATATCTGTGCCTCTAAGACATGACTTTATACACTTATCTTCATAGGGATTTCCAAGCTTATCTTTATAAAAAGCACATTCTGTAGCCTCCTGCATTAGTTTTATGCATAAAACATCCCCACACTTAACCCTTGAACAAGTAAGAGCCAAACATCAAAGTCCAATAATCTGAGGAAAATAATTCCAAAAGAGAAAAAAAAACTCTAAAAAAAAAAAATCCTTGCATTCTCCTTTCTAATTTGTCTTTTTCCCCTCATTTTTAATTTTCTAAGAAGAGGTTAATATTCTAAAACAGAACTTTAAATTCATTCAACTTTAATATACTGCAAATTAAATTTTTATTTCATTTTATTTGTCCATGGGATTTGCCTGTGATTTTTACATCATCTATCTTTTCTTGTTTAGCACTATATAATACTCAACTTCAGCAAAGCACATGACAATGTGTTTAATTAAAATCACATGAGTAATGCCTGTAAAACATGTTGCTGCATTCTTCACTCTCTTTCCTACATTGTGATGCTTTGCTTGTCATACTTAAAAGTGCTAGCACATAAGCCCTGCCTTCATCTACAGTGCACTTTCCCCTTCAAAACATATGTTAGTCATTAAATGATAGCATGATAGCTAGAACAGGTCAAGATTACTGGCATACACTGCGAGTCACTGCAGAGTTGGGATGGACTCTACCGGAAGGGGGCGGGAGGGGAGGGGTGGGGTATTTTTTTAACAAAAACAAAACAAAAAAAACCCAACCAAACAAAACCAAACAAAAAACAAACACAAGCCAAACACCTAAAAAAGGGAAAATCCCTTCTTAGCAGCTGCACATTTCCTGCTAAAAAAAACCAACTCCAAGCTTCTATTACTAGCTGTTAATATCATTATCTACCAGCTCGGCTGCAAAGCAGAGGGAGTTGAGCTCAAATGCCTGCTGTAACAAGCAGTGGGGAGGGAAATCAGCAAACCCAGAAATTACCATCCACAGATTTCTCTGAAGTATGACTCCCCCGCCATTATGAAGCTAAAATTAGCATTCTCTTCTAAACCAAAGTTTTTATTTACATTGTGTGAACTGAATACAAGCATTGTTTAAGACTGGTGCTATTACTGTAATGCAGCCTATACTTAGCATAGAGCTGCCTTGTAATAAGCACAGTCACAGCCACAACGCAGTATCAGGTGGCTGTGGGTTTGCTTTGGAAGAAATGCCACTGTGGAAACTTAAAAGGCAGCTCACACTCACCACTGCCTAGCAGGTGCCCTGTTTTGTCACTGCTGGTTAAACCAAACAGCTCAGGTGTGTATTAGAAAGGGCAGAATTATTTCTGTACTAATGCCGCTCACCACCAGCAGCAGAGCAATAGTCTTTACCTCCGTTAGGCTGTGTAATGGTACCTCCCCTTTGATCTTCCCACTTTGCTGTTACAGTTGTGAGGACTCTGAATGTGGACTGTATTGTAGTTTTCCCATTCAGTGGTGCAAACCAATACTTACAGCATTTTGCTGCAGGAATTATTACTACTTAAATGCATAAAAAACCCCCCAAAAAAAAAAAAAAATCAATTTGCATTAAGTAGACTTAAGTTTTCAAATCCTCCTCTTCATTACTATATATTAATTCATTTGGAAATAAACCAGTACTTTATCACCAGAACAGCAAATTTGAAGAGACCTTTTCCAATCCTCATTATCTCAAACTAAGCTTTTTTAGTTCCACAAAACCATACTGAACTTCCTTGCATTCATCATTCATGTCTGATGTGTGAAACATGCCAATATGCAACTTTCAAAAATTCCTAGTCAGATCCCTTTTAACTGACAGCCAACATAGAGGAGCTTCATGCTCAAAAAGCCTTACAAGTACATCTGAATTTTCCTATTACCATCCATATCCTTCTAGATCTTGTACTCTTTTGGGCAGCCCCTCTCCAAAAATCCCAGAACTGATCCACAAGATAAAACAAAAAGCCTAGAGCTTTTCCACAACAGTTTTCTAAACCACAGTATGTGCAGAAGGATGTATTCTTTTCAAAACATGCTCCATCTTCACAACAGTTAGCCTTTCATTAACTCATCGTTTTTAGTACATTTTGACATACGTTTCCAAGGCAGCAGCACATAAATCAGGAGCACAAAAATAGATCTAGTATATTTACCCATTTCTGAGTCAAGCATCATTTGTTTATATGCATTTAAATATTGGTCATTCATGCCATATAAATTATTCCCACAAGCTTAAGAGGTTTCACAAACATCGGCAGAAATGCCAGAAATCTAGGAACTTGGAATACAAGCATGTGATAATGCCTTGGACTGGCACGTGAGAAATGTGAACCTACAATCTAAAAGGCAAAGAGCATGAGCAAGTTCAAACCACACAGAATTAATAAAAGTAGCTCAGTTCCCTCAACACTTAGCACTAACATTTGGAAATCACCACTGGTACAAAAAAACCAGCAACTGTTACACCAAACTATGTCAAAAAGAATGTACAACGGATTATTCAGATCCCTTGCTACTGAAAGCATTAACAAAATAAAACAGATTAAAATATAGTTATAGATGGCACCTCAGGTGAAATACCTAGCGAGAATTTTTGTCGTGAACTTTCTACTTGTTAACTACTTAAATGTAAGTGCTGACAGAACTTTACATTTTCAGAGGATATTTGTACACAGAGCTGTATTCCTCATAACACTGTCTGACTTAACTGTACAAGCAGTATTGTGGAAACTCTGCCTTTCTGAGATACACATAAGATATTAGAGACAGAAAACTGCCTTAAGAGCAGTTCTCAGCACTTAGGGACATGGGTTTCATCTGTTTTAATTCTTCCCATATGTGAAAATACAGTTAGAAAATTAGTGTAGGAAACTCTAGATCTTATAGTTTACCACTGTGTGTAAGCCTTCCAGTATGAACCCAGACAATGTGACTCAGCTGAAATGTGAAGGATCAAAATTACAAATCAAGTGAAATAGACAATAACATCTGTCTTAGACTTACCTCCACCACAGTAACTTGCCTGGAACCTAGTCTTCCTTGTCTGGAAGACAAACCAAGTTGAACCTGTCTAAAGTTCAGTCAATGGGTCCAGAGTATCTGCAAAATCCTTCCTTCTTTTGCTTTTATATGGATTATTTAAGACATTAGTAACGGAGAGACAGCAATGCATTAGCATTTGATTTCTATTCATTAAAAACCACTGGCAGCCAGCACAACCAACAGACAAACTAACCAAAAAAACTGCATTTTTAGTCTGTGGATTTGATTCTACTTTCTAAATTGTTATGAATAATCACCATTTGAGTGAGGACTAAAAGCTTGGCCTCATGGGAGTCAGCAGCTCTACCACAAGTTGTAATTAAATTTGAATTTTACCCTTTATATTTAATATATCTCTTCACAAAACAGTTTTGAAAACACTCTCTTCAACTGTCTGATGGTAGTGAATTTCATATTCGCAAATAGCAAAGTTATATATTTTTTAAATAAGGTCAGAAATAATTTGAGCATTTTGGTTCTAAATCCAGCTTCTTGCCATTTCAAATGCTGCAGTTTATTTCTGCCACTTCAAAACAGCTTGACCTCATCAAGAGAGATTTTACAGGATCCATGATCATAGTGGGGGATTAAGGACTGGTGGCATGTTATTCTTACATTTCTGTTTATGATTTTAAACATAAAAGTTAATAAAAAATGAATGTTGGCTACTTCACTTCTGCAGTAACTTTTTTTCATAACATTTAAATATGTATCTATCCGTATTAACACTGTGCAAAGAAATCTGTTTTATAGCAGAAACCCTGAGAGTTCATTAAATGTGGCACAACTAGCTGGAACTCTTGCAGTAAGCTACCACCACATGCAAGGATGCTTTGATGATGTAGTCACTGATGAGGACCTTAAACAAAAGGAACCAAATTGAATTTAAAAATTGTGTTCACATCTGCAACAGAATTCTACATCACTGGACCAGATTTAATCACAACAAATATAAACCCTTTAATTTTCCCTTCTCCTCCTGTGAAAAATGTTTAATCACAGGCAGAGTGTGAAGCAGCACAAGATTCTGCAGTTCTGTTAAATAGGATGACTGTGGGATTCAGTTTGGGGTTTAAGTCAGCAAGATTTTTCAAACTTTATTGCTTGGTATTGACTGACCTCCAACTGCTGATGTACTGTCCCTTGCAAGCAGAAATTTGTAAGAGAAAAAGCAGATGCTTTTTGCTGCAGATTGATAGCACTTGGTTCCAGTCACCAGTGGTTATTTTCTTTATGCAAGAGGTAATTTTACAGATAGACTAAGTGGAAGCTGGCATAAAAAATTACCCACACCCCAAAGAATAAAAGTCAGCAACTAAACTTCAAATTGAAGAAAAACTTTACTTGCATACTTCCAAAATCATCCAATAACTTCATGATGCACTCACTCTGGTTGCAATACCCACCTCAAAGGCAAAGAACTCATTTACAAAGAAATATTGAGTGCTTGTTTCATGACAAATGAGTGATACACAGGGAAGTATTGTGCCTCCAAAGGCTTAAGTTTGTTCTGACATGGAAATGAAAGCGTCTATGAATTACAGCTTATTACAATGCAATCCCGGTTCTTACAGCAGGCAATCTTCAATGTGCTTAATGAAAAATCTTTATTTTTTTGTTACTGTGCTTTTCTAGGCTTTTAGGAGGGATTCCTATGAGAAAATAAGTCCTGCAATGTTTCTGTTAATAACATTAACAATACAGAACTATTGCTGTATTGTTAGAGATGCTGTATATCATCGTCATGACTACTTGTATTTTAAGGTTGTCCAGGAACAAAAAAATTAGCTGCAACTCTGTTCATTTCTCATTTGAACTCAATGGATTTTCTGTATGTTATACAAGTTAATTCCTTGCTATAAGGAAAAGTACTGAACTTTGCTTTGATTTTTAAATTATGAAGATCTGGGTTTTTTCTTTTTGTTTAATTGTGGTACACTCTAAGAGTCACAGTTTTAATAATATTTTATTTACATTTCACTGGCAAAGTCCATCCAGTGAAAAATTATACCTTTGTTCTGCAGATGAGGGCAAAAGTCATTGGTTTTCCTCAATCGATATATAAATTAGTCAACACTTAACTTGCCGTAAAAATAAACTGGCTGCACATTGATTTGTCTCTCTCATGGTAACGCTAATATTTGTGTTGAAACAGGAATTGGTCATTCTCCCATTTTAATTTCCTATCAGTAATGATACTAAACAAAGCTCGGGGTATGGCACACTGCTGGCCAGGCAAAAGACGAGAGAACAATGATGTTCAGGTACCTTTTAGAGGCAGAAGCTCCATTACCTTATCAAAAAGCTCAATGAAAATGTTCCTTAGCCTTGTCTCTATTTCCTGAAGCTGAAAGAGGACTACCAGCACTTTTTCACCATGGGAGCACAGTTAAGAGGAGACGAGTTCTGTCTTTTCCCTGCACTTTACCATCTCCAAAGTAGTATCCCAGGAGAGCACCTCCCAGACAAACTGGCTGCACTTACAATAATAAGTGCTGACACTCTTATATGACTCCTGGTTCTGGAGATTTAAGACAGACAAGTAACAGAATATGAGATGGGATTAACAGGAAAAGCTGATAAAGCTTCATTGACGAAGAACTCTAATGAGCAGATCATTGTGGGGTTCTGCTGGGAAGCATTCACTGCAGAAAGTAAAAGAGCAAAAGCAGAGAAATGATCAAGAGATTAGTTGGTCAAAAAAATGAGGAAAGCAGCAGCTGCTTGAATGATTCAGTCTAATAATATGGGAGGAAAGATAACACTTAATGGTCAGGCAGACAACTCCCCAAGTGCTACCTTTGTTAAAATGAACCACATGGAGCAAAGGAATGAGCTAGAACAATGCTACAGTAGTAACTTAGTAAAGCACTTTTTTTCCCCCCCCCCAGAATCAAACAAGTCTTTACAGTGGCACTTGCCTTAACTGTATTTGGGGAAAACAGCTACATTAAGAATTTCCAAACTGCATTTACTATTCATGCAAGGCCCTGTCACAGTATGTAACAGTCAGTGGTCACACCATTTCTCCCTCTGTTGCCTCTTCTGACACTTGCCAGAGTTAAGTTGTGTTTGCATTTCAGCTTTGACATTCATCTTCTCTAAATTTCTGCCCTGTGCTGGAATTTCTTGGCTCATACAAGTGAAATGCTAGTTCTTCTCTAGCTGCACCGCTATGAAAAACATCTTGCTAGAAACAGAAATTTTTTTGAGGATAATCATTCTACAAAATGTACTGTTGCTTCACACCAAAACATCTGGAAAGGTTGAGATTAAGCTTTCTTCAGCTGCAAACAATCATCAGTCTTTGTATCATCCCACACACACTGAAGATGTTGGATGGACTACTGTCTTTGGCAACAAAGATAACAGAAATCAGCTAAGTTGCTGAAGAGTAGAGCATCATCAATTTAAAAATCAGACGAAAAATGTGTCTTCTACCAGAATGTTCCTGAGTAACAACTGACTTTCGTAACTCAGTGTATCAACTTTTGTCTATTAGAAGGCTTAGTTCACACAAATTTTTTGCTGATAAAGATAAATGTTTATATTACAAAAACTACTACAACCTATTGTGAAGAAATAATTCAGGAAATGTGTCTTTAATGTAACTTGACATCTTTACACTTATGCAGAAGTCACATTTTCAGCCTTAATACCCATTGGCTAAATACGTGCAACAGTTACTATGGTTGATCCTCTTAATATTTCTGTTGTTTTCATTCTGATCCTCCTTGATGGGCTGCAAGTGTTCCAGTCTACGGAACAACAGAGACTTACAACCTCACCCACCCAGAAGGCATACTGAGGGAGCTGGTAAGCTCAAAGGAAAATGTGTGTTCACGCAGAATATACTGCAATTAAGGCAATACTAGCTGTCAAGAACATAATTTTCTGGCATTGCAGCCTTTGACCGATAGGTTTTCAGGTAAGGTACAGAAAGAAAATAATATGTATACACACAGAGCAAGCTTCCCATTCTTGTCACAGGTGCAGGTTTACTGTAGTGTGACTAACACTGAACCAGCAGTATAAAATATTTAATCATATTTTAAATCCCATTATTAATAGAACACCTTAACAGAGTGACAACAAGAGATCTGATCTACAATACAGTACAGAAAGTACTACAGGTTCTCTCTCATCTTTATCTTGTACCCTAAGTAGTGGGAAAGAAGGGACAGTCACTAAGAAGAACTACGAATGTAATTCTTCAATATGTAAAAAGTCTCAAGCAAAAGGGCCCTGAATGATCCCCTAATATCAGAAGGAAAGCTATCTTGTATCTACAGAGAAAGAAAATGAGAATTGCTTTTCATCCCCAGCTATGTCACTGTATTACAATAGTGGACACTGTGGACAGAGAGCGGATAAGCATTCCCTGGAATGGCAGAAAGAATAAAACAATCACTTCATGTTCTCATACAAAGACATTATTTTAATCCTTGATGTAGTATTCTTGCAAAACAATCCATCTAAACCTGTTAATATTCTCATAAGATAAAAGAAAAAAAAGAGTAACAGAAAGACCAGTTTCAGGTATTGTGGCACAGTAAAATTTTAGAATAGTGACAATTAAAACAAAAATAACACTGTAAGCAGCAAAATGTACATGTCTGTCCTACCCACAGGGAATCTTTACTTCATAAGAAGAATTAAATAAGTAATATATTTATCCTGTGAAAAAAAATTGATGTTTTTATCCGAATTCACAAGATTTTCTATTTTAAGTCAGTAAGCCATTTTCCACTAACAGAAGCTCAACTAGAAGATTTTCTGCCTGCTTGTCAGTAGAAAGAATTAGTCCCACGAGAATTCAGCTTCAAGCCTGAACATCTAAGCCTAATGGCTGTAATTACTAGCATCCTTTTTTTACATCCCCTCCAATGGAGGGGAGTCTCTGGTCTCCCCAGTACATGTACCCGTGAAAGCAACAGCATATGTATTAACTATGAGGAGACTTCTCAGCTCCAGTTTAACCCTCAGCCTGTCTCACAGGCTGGGCACCCTTCTCTTCTGTGTACTCTTCCCCACTGCCCCATGGTGATTCCTGGAAAAGGAAGCATTAACAAGCCATTTATAAATACTCCCTGCAGTCTTACCTAATTTATTAGATATTAATATCAGTTTGTATTGCCTCATGTTTCAAACGGAAAGAGGAATTTAATCACCTCAAGCTCCCACAAGCTATACAAAAAAATGCATACCATTTCAGAGAACCCCAGAGAATCCTTGCTTAAGGGGAGATTTAACTAACAGTAAGTCAGACTAAGGAATGATAAATGCTCTGTGAAGTTTTGATTTAAGACATGATGCTCAGTTCACAGACATTCTCTTTGTAACCGTTTCCTAAAATAGACATGTTTTATTTTACTCCCATTTGTTCTCTGTTACTTAATGACTGGCATTTTTCCTACGCACACTAGAAAAAAAGAATTAAGAAGTTATTAAGCTGGGCCACACATCACTACAACCACTACAAGAAACCACATTATTCTCCTTTCACTCCTTGCATTTTCAAAACTCATAAAATCCAGTAGATGCCATCGGAGTAGCTATAACTTTATCAAATCAACTGAGTAAAGTCAGACACAAATTTAAATTTTAACAGAGAAAAGCTATTTGTTTGGACTTATTTTTTAATTTTTCTTGCTACACCTTCCTCCATGAACATTACGTGGAACAATCTATAAGAATGAGATCGGTATCCACTTCAGATGTTTCTCTCATTAGTACAAGCAAACAAGCAATATTTTAATGGACGAAACAGGTTTCTAAGCCAGTCCTGTTAACACAATGGGATAAGTTTCCTCACTTCCCACAATGATTTCAAAACCTAAAATACAATTTAAAAACTACACAGACATGCAAAAAACCACCACTGACCAAAGCCAAGTCACATCTGAACAGGGGTTAACATGATTAGTAAAACCTGAACACTTCTCAAAACAGAAGTAGCTGCATAAATAGTACAGCAGATAATGGATGGCTGCCCGTCAACACATTGACAAATAGTGTTAAGTGCTCCATAAGAGAAATCAGCCACCCCCCAATGCACAATATAAAGCACATACTGTGTAGGTAGAGTCTGAAACTACTAGTCAACCTTTATCTGTTATAAGCAAAATACATTAGACATGTTCATACCACATTCTCATGGATTCTACTGATTAAGAGTATGAGGCAGCTGATAAATATAAAATTTCTGCCTGTACACCAAAACCCCAGTGATCTTCACAGTGAAAGCCAACATGCATAAAGAAAACAAACACACACACCCCAAAAAACAACACAAGTTTGTTTAACAGCCTGCCAGTAAGTAATCATACTAAAGCACAAGGAGGTACCTGAATAAAGCAAAGTACATTTTATAAATGATCTACACAAAATAATCTTTCCTTCCAAGTGCCCACCTTGAAGAGTCCACTGGGGACATTCACAAGAGTCCTTAATTTATAAAACTGTCAGCGAAACAACAGTTTTCATTTCCATGCCTTTGGGTTTTTTCATGTATGTTTTCTGTTGCCTACTCCATCTTTATCAGAAGCCTAACAGGAAGAAGATAAACTGGCTTGAGAACAGCCACTGAGAGGAAAATATAATAAATATTCAGAAGAACATAGAAGAGATGTTTTCTATGAAACATTTTAGAACTGAAATCTTTCCATTTCCATTCAATGCTGTAAGTAGGTCACAAATGCTGCATGCCCCATGCCAGCACCTGAGAGCTGCACACAACTATTCACCATTCCACTATCTAGACAAAGAAATGTCTTCTTCTCCAAAAGCAAATCAAAATCAGCTAGTTTTCCAGTTTTTTACTGGAATATGCTAATTTGATGAAATTGAAATGTCTTATCAAAATTGGTCAGTTTGAATAAAATTTGCCCCTAGTTTTTTTTCAGATTCTTGCGTTTCTTATCTCTGGTTTCTCAGATTCACAATGTTCTTCTGTCTAGAAGGGGCAGTTCACAACAGAACTGCTCCACTCCTACGCCAGGGGATGCTCTGCCCATCATACTTCTGTCTACCTTACTGTAGCCTGCACAAACACATCCACAGAACAATACAATACATATAGAAAGGCCTGAAGTTATACCTGTCACTTCACCTTTTTCAACATGTGCACCAATCAGCCTTGTGCAGTGATGGAAACTGAAGTCACTGAAGTGCAATGGTTGGAAAAATATAATGCCGTAGTTGCAAATGCCATCTGAATTGCTACTAAAGTTGTGGAATCGTTTCACTTACCAATTTGTGGGTGAGCTGGATGGTAATAAGAGGAGATCCTGACAGACTGTGGGACAGCTTGGGTAGAGGCTCCACTTTGACAGAGATAAGGTAACTCGCTGCTGAGATCATATAACCTTTGTAGGCAGCAGCTTCAGCAATCCTTGGGAAGAAACAAATATATTAAGGAAGTATAACAACCACATTTTTTTAGTTCACACACACCACCACTAACACAGAACCTCCTTTTTCCTTTCAAGTCACTGAATTTCCAGCAAGATCTGGCCCCAAAAGGACTAGAAGCAACAGCTAAGAAGTACAGGGAACATCTTTAGACATTAGGGCACTTGAAGTTATAAGTATTCCTTCACTCTACTCCTCTTCTGCAAAGGCTTATAAGCCTTGCTGTAAGTGTTTTTGATAATTAGGAAGAATCCTATGAAGTAAGGGATGCAAGAAAAAACTAAGAAAAGCAAACAAAGTGAGAAGAAAACCTGAAGGGGTTTCAGGCTGTCTAATTAAACATACATAGTAGTGTCTAAGATAAATTAATATATAAAAGTATATAAACATATACATAGGAATATATTTAGAAATATTTTACAGCTTTACTTTGATAAATTGATGATGTCCAATTTGGTTCATTAGAGAGTAAGTCAGGTCACAACACAAATGGCTAAACCTGATTGGTCCAGGTAATGCTTTTTTCCTAGGCTAAAGTAATTTTGCAGTACCTAAGTATCCTGTCATTTCTGCTTTCAGCTAAAACTTATGACTTTGGCATTTTTGCGCATTTAGAAGTAACTAAGATACATCTGGCTGTAGGGTAAAATTTTTTACACTATTAGTAACAAACTGCAGAAGTAAAATGGTCACTGTCATCTACCTCTTGAGTGTATGAATGAATGGAATTTACTATGAGAAATATGAGCCATGGCAAATTAACCATCAGCATGCGTTTTCAAACATAGCACACCACTGGGAATAATCAGTTTGCAAATCACATTAAAAAACACCTTATTTACATCTGCCATCACTTTGCAATGGTTTCTTATTTTAAGGTAATCATGTCAAACATGAAAATAACTTCCTTCAGTTCCTCAGCAAGGTAAAATAAAACAGAACTCGTTCAGCACAACCCCAAGCACCAGTTCTTAGTTCTGACCACAAAAAACACATAAGTATCAGAAACCCAGTAACCAGCATGTGAATTCAATTTGTTCATCTGAGTGCAGAATTTGCTACTGCAAACTTAAACTGAAAAGTGTAAGTTTATATAGAAGGACTCAATATTAAGACCATTATTTAACATGGAGATTACTCCTTCGAAGATTAACAGGATGAATATTTTTCCCACACACATTACCTGCTGTTTTAACTGTTGAGAACTAGATGAATTTTGAAGCATGAAAGAACTTCAGCAGAAGCAACACACTGTGTTTGTGTTTCGTGTTTGCATATGCAAACCTTTCATCACCATGGCCCTGGATGTTAGATTGCAGTGAGGCTGCCATCCAATTACCTTCACTGGGATTACCTACAGGTTTGCACAAACTGTATGTGAGCAGGAGCAGAACTGGTCTCAAAACCTTCTTTTATTGTGATTCCTTTTTTTTTTTTAAAGACTCAAAACTGACTTCTCTTGGAAACTGTTATTTATGCAGTCTGGAAATAGAAGTCTTCTGTCTGTACAGCACAAAAGCTCCAAGAGCTTTTATTTTAGCTTTCTACCAAAAAGAAATAAAAATTGCCCTTAAGAAGAAAATGGACATGCTTCAAATTACAGGTGTTCAAGAAGCCCAGTGCTAGAAGGAGCATAAAAAAAAGTCTTTAAAACAAACTACTCTGGGGAAATGTTATTATTCTCCTGAAATGTAAGCAAAAAAGTTAGAATAACACACAAAAATAATACCCAGCAGAAGAAATACATACTTGTTTTTAAAACATCTTTTGAATACCTGGGGTTTGATTTCATTGCTAAGCTAGCACTCCCTGGTTTACTAGATTTTTAGATGATATTTTGGATATATCTGCATCTGGAATTTTAAAGACATAAAGCCATAGTGCATGACATATTGCAAACAGTTCAAGAAGTTAGAATTATTAATATAATTATATTAGGAGGTGCTTCTCCTCCAGTGTCTTTATGTTTGTCTTTAACACTGTGGCAGGGCCAAATCCTTCCTTCTTGAAAGTGAGTGCTAAAAACCACATACAACTCATTGGAACAGGAATGGGCATCCAGGTTGTCCTACCCCCACAAAATTGAAAGATATGACATATCTGATTTACTTTGCTATCTCAGTGATCCAGGAGCTATAGAATCTATGACAATATGCTAGAATATAGCATTTTGATATGCAGCATCTTTAATCGTATTGCATTTGCTAATCTTTGACCTAAGTCAAGACCATATTAATTCTTTTTGAGAAGCTGAGATTACAACTTAATATCTTAATAAATTGCACTGATCCTCCTGTTGGAAAAGCACAAGCTGTCTTAAATTGTTACTTCTATTTCTTCATGCCAGTAAGAAATATTACACACTAATGACATAGCTCCTTTACAGCCACCTGCTACATGCCCTTTTCTTCAGAGGGAAGGGTAAACAACAGCACAGCTTGCTACTTGACTTAAAAAGGCCATGCGATTATTTCAGTGTGATTAAGTGTGGTTATAAGACAGGATTCTTGACCCTGAAGTTCACAAATGAGTTCATGTGATCATGACCTTCCATTTAAGTATACATAAAGAAAGGCAATCCATGACAGCTGAGATGCTGCATCTTTCCTTCTACTGTCATAAAAACCACAGGAAAAGTCAGAGACTGGAAAAAACTGAGAGACAGTGTAAACTAATGTCCACACCCCAGTGAAAATAAAATAAAAACATAAAGTCATACTAACTTAAAAGGAAGGTGTAATGAATTACATGAATGGCCTTGAAAAACTCCCTGGGAACTGCACTGCTGAGAGGTATACAGCTTTGCATTTACTTTATCTTATATGCTAATGATTTCATTGATGAAGCATATAAAACAAAAGGTCTTTAAAGCATTGCCTGGTCTCCTGTTATAAAATTAACTTACAGGTTTCTAGGATTATTATTCAGATTTTATCTAAAAAGGGACGCAATGTTTTCTTTCTTGTTTCATTTAAGTGCTTTATCTTTACATGCGTCAGGAGAAAAGATGTAATTTCCTTTTATGAGACAGATAAAAATTATGAAATTCTAATATGAGATCTGATGAATAGAAGGAGAAGACAGAGAAAGACAAACATGTCACTATGCAAATCTATTTTATTACAACATAAAATATCTAATGTAAGCTTTAACCTCTCTTTAGTTAATGACTACATGTCCTCAGTACTGCAGAATCAGGATTATGGCTAGTAATTTATTTTGTTGATAATGATATGACTGTTACAAAGGTATATCAGTAAGGAAATAAACAAGCTGTTACAGCATGAGAGGTCTGAGGTACTTACTTGGTATCCATAGGGTTGATATTGTGAAAGAAATAATGCATATTATGGTAAAGCAGGCCAACAATGGTAATCCAAGCTGTGAAAAAGGGAACAGAGGTTATTCCTCAGAGCAATCTTTTAAGCAAGAGACAATTCTCTCCTAGACCTGAAACTCCGTGTTAAGAACCTTGACTCCTATAGATTTTCATATCTTTGCTTTAGCAGATTTCTGATGATTCTTTCAAATGAAAAAGTATTACTATCTTGCAGTACAGCACAGGAGACATCAACAGCACAACAGAAGGATGCCTGCTCTGTGCAACTATACTTCAAAAATAAGTTGTTAATCAGTTGTCAATTATTAATTCCCACACAGCACTAGAAAGGGTAGCATGACATACCAGTGCATGTCCCAATGATAGCTACAGCAATCTCAAAGCTACTTTGCAACCACCTACATTAACTGGCAGTTTATAAAACTCAAACATGGGAAATCAGTTTCCACTTTGGTTATCTATTTGCTGCCTGCATTCCAAATATTTATGGGTTCTCCAGCATCTGAATGAAGAGACAGACACATATTTTCTAAGTGTCAGCCACATAGATGTCTTTTACTATCCCTATTGCTGAGTTCCAAGTATTTAGTGTCAACTATTTAAAGTGGAACAATAAATTTTTAGGTTAGCTCACTCAGACAGTGCAGAAGTGTGGCCTGAAGGCTGAAAGTACTCACAAGTGAGCTTTAGCTGGAAGAAAAAGTTAAAACCTAATGGGTTAGCTCATTTCAGGGTACCAAGCATGATGATGTTCTGAAGGAAACAAAGTGGGAAAGGAAAAAAAAAGTCCTCTCACACGCTATTTTTGACATTACAAGTTGGTTTGCAATTATAGTTATTGCAGCCTCAAAGCACTTGCAGTGAAGTCTCCAGCCAGAGTCCCCTGCCAGTGCTAAGAAACAAGGCTGTCACCAAAAATCAGGTAGACAGTTCAGTAATTATCAGAGTATTTCTCACTGCAGGTTATTTGCAGCTGACTTGGCGCTTTCTGAACAGGGACCAACTTCCCTTCAACAGAGGAAACTGCAGAAAGGTCTCTGCAGTGTAAATTCCATGAGCTGGAATTTAGGGCATATAAGTCAGATTTTCAAAGACTTAAGGATGCAAGTAGATGCTTTTCTTTAATAGGTTTCTTCAATCCCTGATTAAAACATAGATAATTAACTTCAAATATTGTTATCTTAGGGTCTTGACTAAAACTTCAGATTTTTGCTATACCTTGCTTTTGAGATTATTAAATTTTAGCTGAGGTATGGATTTCCAAGTTCTGCTTTTTGCCTTGACTGTACTTTACATCTTCATTCTGCTTCTGAGGCTGCTGTTGGTTAAACCTGTCATTTTATAGTTTAATCTCATACAACATTTTAAGAGTGATTTTGCATGACGGGATAAGTAATACCTGAGCTGACACCTTGGAATTTCTGAAAAATAACCAGTTCAGATAATGAAAAAAGTGGGGTTTTTTTTTGAAATTATGGTTTCTCTGCTGTAAAAAGATGTCAAAATTAAATAAGCTTCAGTATCTGTGGCCCAGCTCTATTATTCACGGTAATTCAAGTAATACGAAAATTCTACCACATCAATCATTCGTTCACATGACAGGACAACTGCTGCTTCTTCAGAGCCAGTATGATCAACAGCAATCTGATTAGTAACTTGGAAAAAATAAAGCAAACCAAAACCTGATTTCAAGCAAAATTATTTTTGGATGCCTTGTTTGCATGACTCCGCTCCTCCCTCTAAATCCTTCCCTTACCTTTTTCATGAAAAGCTTCACTGGGAATGGAAATATAACTCTGTCCTCGAGATGGAAATCGATAGTGGGACAAATTCAGCATCTCAGGATGCATCTTGATCAAGGTGTAATCTGTGTGATAGGCCAAACAAAAATATGATTAAATACACAGCCTCTACAACCTACTGGACTATTTAACTAGACTTCCCTAATAGCTGTTACAAAGTCTTGAGTTTAAAACCCCAGATATTTTCAGAAAAATAGAGTAAATTCCCCAGGTATAAAACTGCCTTTTATATCTAGCTCCTTTATAACAGAGAAGGTGGTATGCACACTGTTAATATATCATGGATCACTTCACCTGTGTTCAAATACTAAGCTTATCAAGACAAGGAAAGCAGATTGATAACAGACTCTTCCACTAACACTTGAAGAGATTATTTCAGACCTCCACTGCTCCATTTCAGAATGCCAGTATTCAAGACAGTACATACCATACATTAGTGGTACTAGTGAGTGCTCGGGTTATTTGCCCCCTCACACAGGTCCCAACAAGTCAAGAGCAGAATGCCAGGACAGATAAATTACCTTTGCTACCTGTAGCATCCAAAGACACAGATGAAACTAGGGTGCTATGATGCTGAACAGCACTAAAATAAAATTATCCTAAAAGGTCAAAACTATTCCTACTATTTGCAATCTCTTGCAGAAACATTCAAAATTCAGATTTTTTAGCATTGAGATACCCACAGCTTCGGAGTGCTGCATAGGAGCTCTAGGTCCTTTAACTATCTATTAGTATAGTATTTACTAGATTGATTTCATAGAATTTATGCTGTTCTAAACCCCTCCCCAGTAACCTCAAGGAAGTTCAAGAACAGTCAGAGATTACCTGTAGACTAACTGCACAGTCATATTTCTACAATTGAAACACAGTTTTGCATTCAAAACAGGAAATTATCTGTTTTCATTTCCTTCTTAATACTAGGAAAAGGATGGGCTGCAAAGCACAGAAGCATTTAGGACATCCATACAGCCCAGAGAGAACATTCTTGCTAAATCCTACCTGCCACAGATGATGTGCCCTCAAGAGTTGAAGGTAAGGAGTTTTCATCCAGATTGCATGTCATATGAGCCATCACACTGTCAATAGTTTGAATTAGACTTCCAAATATGTAAGAGGTCTGTAGGAAAAAGAAATAGAAGGCTTTACAACAAAAAAAGTTGCATTTCATAGCACAAAATACAAAGGTGCTATGTTGAATTTCAATGTGCTCTGTCATTCAACCCTCCAAAGTCAAATGTGACTTTCTCCGCAACCTTTTCCATGTATAGTGGACAAAATCTTACATAAATTGTCCCCAGTATAAAGCCACTTCCCAAGAATTTTAGGCTAAAAAGTCAAGCCAATTAGCTATCTTTTGGTCTTAAAGCATTTTAGTAGGCTTTAGTGAGACCTTGATTTATTTGAGACTCTCCCTCTCAGTTTAAAAGGCCTCTGTTCTGAAGTCTGTGCTCCCTTAGGATTCGGGGGGGGTGGGGGCAATCACAGGAAATTCCTGAGATCCTCCTGCAACTATTTCTCTGCACTCTAAAAAGCACACCAGAAGAGAAAGAACACTGATACAAGCTAATTTTCCCTATATTAGTTTTAATCTCTTTCAAAGCTTCAAAGCTTCAATTCACTAAACAGATTAATTCACTAAACTACTACATATTTCATACGCATTGAAAATATCAATCTATAAAGCAAATATAAACTTTTAAATACCTAGGTTCAGTGCTAAAAAAGGAGTTAATAATCACTTTACCAACAGTATCTGTTCTATTATATATATAATTGTTTCATTCATCCTGAAATATGTAGAAACAGAAGCAGATAAAGTTCCCTTATTTTAACCCTCAAAACCATATTATAAAAGAAAATGACAATTGTTTTGCCTGTGGTTCTTTACTGCAAAAATGAAAGGAACATATGAGAAAATAAGTCAGTCAGACTGGTAAAAAAGTCCTAACAAGATTAATAATGCAGGCAAACAGTTTCATTACTATCCATGTGAAATTATGCAGCTGAACTAATCTACAAATATAAGACGATTGGTCTTACCTCTGGTACATCACTCCAGTTGGGCAATAACATAAAGTCGTCTATAGCTTTTAAAAATGCCTAAAAATAAATAAAACTATATTAATTTGATTATTTATTTATCAACTACATCTCCTGGTAAGGACTAAAGGCAGGCCTCTGCTATCAATTTCTTACGTTTAAGATTACAATCCCATTTTGATTCAAGTCACTGGTTCATCTCCACTTGCCAGCACTCTTGTGTTCCGTACAGTGACATTTTAAAGTAATTTTTTATTCAAAGTAACACCACTATGAAACTCCCAAATTGCTATCACTAAACTACAGCCAAGGCATCAACACAGGAACTAAGACAAAAGTGAGATTATTCTCCCATTTTATCTAAATTTATATGACATCAACACTTCTTTTAGCCTTAGAGAACTAGGTATTTCAACAGCACTAGGTATATATCTGGGTCACATCACTTGTACAATTTATTATCTGCTTAACTTTTGCACGTTAACATTGGTTTAGAGGTTCAGATCTGTCATAGTGGGCACTGTTCAAGTGCTCAACATGATACAGTCCCTGTTCTAAGAGAGCTTGCTGCTGAGGACAAATAGAAGGAGGAGAAAAGAGAGCGCAAAAAAATTAAAAGAAAAAAACCCCAAACAAATCAACCCCACATCTCCTGCTTAAACTTCTCTGCTAAAATGCCTTAAAACCACCAATTAAGCATAAAAAAGTTCCATTAAGAAACATAGAAGAAAGCTCCAAGAGTTTTCTGAGCATGATTTTACGAACTGCAATATATAGGGCAGTACTACAGCTTTACTACATGAGCTTACTTTTGGGCAGCACAAACCATGCAGCCCCTCTCTGTTCAGTATGGAATTCTACCTGGCATGCGTAGAAGTTATCCAAAACCCAGAACCCAGCCCAGACTGCCCAGAGCATTCAGTGAGTATCTCTCTTCAGATCATAGCATCCTGAGTCACTCCAAAAGAGACGTGTTAGACACTGGGAAGGGAGGGAAAGCAGGAGCATGGGAGCTGTTGAGCAAAGCAGCATTATTACAGGAAACACAAGGCATTCATCAGAAGCAATGCATAATGAATATATGTCAGCAATCAGAAAGTTTACTGCATATCACTTAAATCTTCTCGTGCTATGAGGCATGACAATCAGAACAGATAACTACTGAAAACAGCATGCGTGCTCAGTGTCTTTCAGTGAATTAGCTGCAGACAATGCAAAGCCTAACCATCAGTCAAACAAATGACAGTCTGTATGTATGATCAGAACTCTCTTGTCTTTACTTCCCAAAATAGCTTTGCTAAAGACAATCATGTCCCACATTTCTGTCTGCAAATCACTTTCATGGCACACAAAGCAGCATCAGATAGCTTGAATGAGCACCAAAATGGCAACTGAAATGATGTGGGAAACAGGTATGATATGTGACAGGATGATTCTCCATTTTCAATTTAGAGCCCACACAAAATTTTCAACAAAACAAAGGAAACAATGTATTAGAGCTTTTTGGAAGGGTTTTTGCAACATATCTAACTGATCCATGAAATCCAAGCTTCACAGCTTGCAAATGCTAAGCTTTTAACACAAACTATCAATTGCTGTCCAAGTAGTTTTCAAAAGAATCTATTTATATTGTTTGCCTGAGTAAATAATCCTTGTCACCCTGGTGTTACCACAGGCTTAAAGGAACAATCACCAGTGAGGCCAGAGCTGATTATTGTAGTAATAGCTTTCTAGCCTGCTGAAATCAGGGAATTAGATGCCCATCATTTTACAAACGGCTAACTTTACCTTAGCAGAAACCTGACCTCTTGTCCTCAGCTCAGACTCCCGAAAACACCTTCCCCATACACACACTTTCTGGATTAGTCTGAACAAAAATGAACTACCTCAGTTAAGCTTGGGACCTAATCTTCCCAGGAACCAGTTTCAGTGGAGATTTGAAATATGTCTGCACAGGAGTCCTGGCTGTGACTGGAACCCTGTGCAAGATAAAGCTATTGATTCACAAAAGCTAGGAACACCACCAGCACAGACAGGCCTTCTCCCACAGCTTCTCACCTTCAGAGCTGGCAGAGCAGGGTGTGTGCCTCTGACCCTTTGAGTCCAGAAAGAAGAGTGTATGACTTGGTGAAAGAGAAGCCCGGAGATACATGGCTTGCTCTCTGCTTACTACAGGAGCCATAAATGCTAACAGAAGGTTGGGCAGACAGTAGTAATTGGTATATTTTAACCTTCTAAGGTTAAAGTGAATCAAAAAGATAAGAAGGCGAATCAAAAAAAGAAAGTGAATGAAAAAGGTAAGAAAGATAAGTGATAAGAAAGTGAATCAAAAAGATAAGAAGCTAAAAGATTATACTTGGGCAGGTAACCAGGGCCAGATTGAAACAGCCACAACCAGAATGCTCCCTACATCTACTTTATTTAGTTTGCCATCAACTTATGTATGCCTCCTTTTTGCTTCTGTCACTAGTCTGACCACAGTGTCTTGTAGCAATAGGCCCAAATGCACTAGGTAATACCCCCAAGAACTAATGAGACCTTTGAACTATTTTCTCTGGTTGAAATTCACCTTCTGCTACTCTTTAAAATAGCTACTGCTTTTTTCGTATGTATTTTCTGCAATCATCAAAAACTTTCAAAGCTGCAGTTGAAATTCCAGCTTTTGGAGAAATTTCAGGGTTATCTGGCTCCACACACAGATGTGAAAACACTTACCTCTGTTAGGCTCAGAGCAGTACTTTCTGACAAGGATTTGTTGGGCAAGCTGAAGGACATGTTCTCCAGGTAGGCCAGCATGGTGTCAGGGGAGCGGAAGCTCCCTCTCTGCTCAGTGAGATTAGTTATGATGGGACGATAGGCATTTGTAGAGAGCTACAGAAGAGACACAACTCATCAGAAATTATTCCATATGGAGGTGGTTAATTGTTTTAGCCCAAAAGGAAGTTTGAAGCATAGCAGACTGCTGTGGAGGAGGATGATCTAAGGAGGCTACAGAAGCCAAGCGACAAGGAAAGCACACAGATAAACAGACCAAGAGGATAAACAGAATATACAGGCAAAATTTAATATTTCTATTAGCAATTCAGGTCCTATCTGCTATGGTTTCCTGAAAGCCTCTATGAGCAAGAAGAGAACTAACAGAACTTTGACACTGTAGATAGCAATAAAGAGAAAATACACTGCAACAGCTAGTTGCACGTAGGTTGATTGCAGCTAATTGTATTCTGCATATGAAAAATTAATTTTAACAGTTTTCATTACACATTTACTAAACAGATGAAAACAAATTTTGTTATGTGGTGAGATTTTTTTTCTAATTTTAAAGGAAACAAGAGGAAACGTTCACAACATGGTTTTGAATGTCCTGTATCTTCAAAGATCAATGAAACACTTCTGAAACGTTAACTTTTTTCTATTATAGAAATATTTTCTAATACAGATAATATTTTTAACAATTAATCCCCTTTATCTGTCTTACATTAAGAGTTCTGTACTGACTCTGCCCACAGTCACTAAAAGTTCTCCTTATGCGTATCTGGAAGTATTTATAACTGGATACTAAAATAAGTGCCATTAATGAAAACGGTTAAGTGAGCAGGCTCTGTAAAATATACACATTCGGGCAGTATAGAAAAGAATTCTGAGGACTGTCCTACCACAGGTTTTGTAGTGGTTGTCATCACAGACCATGGAAGCGTTGAAGAAAGCAGAACTTGCACACCTGGGGAAAACACATACACAAATGTGAGTGTTAATAAATCTGTTATGTGCTGCCCTGTGCATTTTACTTATGTGTGGTACTGTACCTACACAGGCTTGTTTAAAGCATTTTATGTAGTGATTCATCAGTTTTAATCCTTATTTTAAATGCTTAGACCTTTGTTTGCAAACAGGAAGTTTCAAGTGTTATATCTCAATGAAAAGGGACAACTGTACAATTAAAACATTGGCATCTATCTTCCTTTGCTAGCTCTTCCCCCGCTATTTATGCAAAGTATTTAGGGAAAATAGAAAAGAAAGAAATTGTCTTATAAGAAATATGAGAAACTGGGATTGGAACATACAGACACCAGAAAAAAATGAGACTCAAGTCTCAGCTATGATCTCCAAATGTTTATGTTTACTTATATCTTAAGCCTAAATTGCTTGAGTGCCAAATAAAAATCACACCCATGATTAGAAAAACATTTCCATATTAAGAAAAAGAGATAACCTACAAGAACTATTCAAAGCCAATGGCAATACTTTCATTGCTTGCAGCAAAACTAAGGCACCCTCAAATCAAATAACATGGGTACCAATGGCAGTATACTAAAGCTTTTGGTGCATGCCAGGTTTGCATAAAGCTAGTGAATGGTCAAAACACAACCTCCGTTAGTAGTTTGAGCATGTTGTAGTTAATATCTCTGTTATGCATTTTAAGTTGATTTCAAGCAACAATGAAGTCACTATAAATCAGATAATAATCAGCAATATTAATCAGATAGCTTTACTAGTCAATGTCACACAACAGCACAATATCCCTAGAAAATTACTACATGAGCATGTCATAAATGATTTGTCACGGCAAAAAGAATAAACTCTATTTTGGGTGGTTTCCAGTTGTTCCATTTTAATAATATTGATTCATTACCATGCAAAGGGATTTAATTGGTCTTTTGTGAGAGAGGAATGAAAATTTTCTTCTCATCTATGTCTTACCAAGAATTTATATTTGCCATCAGTATGCTATTTCAGCACAATAAACCAGTAGTTGCATACACAGGACATGTTTTTCTCATGGATCCAAAAGAAGCATGATTACCCATTATATTAAAAACCAGGCTGTCCTATTAAGTTTCTGATGTCAAACCACATAAGCCCAGCTTCAACCGTGCTTTAAGTCCTCCAAAGTCAGTAAATTATTACCAAGAATAACTTTTATTTGTCATGTTGATTAGTACTGTAATATTCATGTAACTTCTTTCCTCAAATTGGAAATCTTGTAAGATCTGAACAGTCCACTGCTTCGAAGGAAAAAGTAAAAAATGCAACACTTGACATTTCTCAAGTGTTCCAAATCACCTGAGCACTTTCAAGTAATATTGGCTTGAAATTCATCACACTTAAGAGAAATACTTGGCATCCCTTTATGTTTTAATTCCTAAGCCCATAGAAAATACACATTAAGCTTCATTTTCCATTAAGCAGCTAGAAATTCATTTTTCACAGAAAACTTAATAGTTCCAGATGACCCTGAAGACCTGTGAGCTAGAGATGTAAGAGAGGAAAAAAAAAAAACCCAGTCACCTCCCTCCCAGCGTCATGCAACTTGCAGCATACGCACAAAAGCTCACAGCATGAATATCTGAATGTATAAATCAGTGAGTGTGCAATACAGCCTTCTAAAAATCAGCAGGAATTGAAAGGTAGAAAACAGTTCTATACAACACTAAAAATTTAGACCTCAGCAGAATAAGAGGGCCCAACACTTCTTGCAGTGTTTCAAAAGCTAGCTACAAACATTCAGCTAACAGATATTTTGAGCCGCAGTAAGACTCCTTCCAAACCAAAGTACAGAGGAAAGAAGTAGAAACTGAAGTCCTGAATAGGATTTGCATTTATGGAAAGAACTTTCCATGATGCCTTGATTATTTGTTAGAGTGAAGTTGGGAGCAGAGGATGGTTGCTGTGAGTTCACAAGAATTCAAGGGGTTAAAAAGCAGTTCTCTTTGTATTTATGTAGCTCATACTTCTCTGACAATGAAACAGGGAACACATGTAGATAGATCAGGTCAATTTGAAAATCTACTGCTCTTGAGTTTAGCAACATAACATTCTTCTTGAGTTACACTAAATCAAAGGATGTGATTTATGGTAGCTTTGAGTTGGATAGTGTTATAGTAACCCTAGATTGTTGTGAAAGATACAGCAGCCAAATCAAAAGCATTTTTCCAACATGATCAGAGCATTATGAACTTCTTTTTTAAAAAAGATTTTAAAGCCATTTGCTGTATCAAGTGAATCCTCTCTCAACCAGAATTTCTAAAGACTTCCATAGAAATCTTCTTTTTAAATAAAAAGATTTAAATATAAAAAACTTGAATGCAATTGGTATTATTTGTGTAGCAAAGCAAATGGTGATTGTTTCATTACATACCAGGTGGAGGGTTTTCTTTCTCAGCTACTTCAATTGTATGTAAACTAGTTTGTGAGGTTTTTTTATAAAAATAACTTTTTTATATAATTTTACTGCTATAATCAAACCTGGAAGTCATGCATGCTTTTTCATTTCCAGGCATGCATCAGAAGTTATATGTTATTCAAAAGATTTTCCATTGTAAAAATGGTTCCCATGGGTTTGAAAGCACAAGAGTTATATGGGTGTAACTGCTTTAGCTCCCAGTAACCTAGTAAGAATAAATGAAAGCAGGGGAATTGCCAGCAAAGCTAAATGTTCCAGATGCCCCATAGCTTTATTCCCCAAGATGGATGTTTTCTAACTGCTATTCACACACAAGCACTTAATAGCAACAGACTTTCTTGCACTGAAAAAGATCCATAGAACAACTGGCAGGGTTTACTGGCCAGTCTTCAAAGTCTTTGTTCTAATCCTGATCCTCTGCCTTTTATATGACATTTCAGCTGACCTCTTCGAGTTCACAGACATACAGGAGTTAGTAAGTCTTTATCATTCCAGGAACTGGAGAGATAACCATTATTATCCCCATCTGCTGGAACACACTGAGTTACTTGGCTCTAAACTACATAACAACCAGAGTGCAAATTAGAGATTTGGAGTCAGTCTTTCCTAATACTGCTGTATCTCAAGTCTAATTATTGCTCCTTTTCTCTTGATGCTAGGGGATCTAACAATGGCTGTATACTTCAGGTCTTGCTAATTTTTTTTATAGCATTTTTAAGGAGCTACAACCCAGGATGAAAAAACTACAGTCAAAGACAGCCGAGTGTTTTGGTGACATTCATACCTGACACCTTCTGCCTCTAAAAATTATGTTCAATAGCCAAAAGATGTAAAATGAATACAAACCCTACACACTAAACAGCATGTTTTAAGTCAGCATGTTTACAGAACATTAATTATGACAACAATGCATATACTCACCAACAGCAGCTGTGAAGTACTGCTCAATTTCACTGGGGGTAAGCGCCCTCTCCCATATAATGAACTCATCAAATGCCCCATTCACATAGCGCTTGGTCTGATCCCCCTCTGTTCCAGTCAGCAGATTTGCACTGGGGTCTCCGTAATCATAGAAAACTTTCCCATCGGGATCAGTTGTGTTTAGAGTTCCATTGACATACACTTTCAGTCCTTCCCTTGATTTCCAAGTAAAAAGAATGTGAGTCCAGTAAGGACCTGCAAAACATTAAAAATCAAGCAAAACCCATGAATCAATTACGTTTAGAGTCTTTCCCGTTCAGTATGTTTTTGCTGACTTGTGCAATGCTATAGAGCTGTATAGGACATGCTAAGAGTGAATTATGGAATGCTGATGTCATGTATATTAATCTTTAAACCCATGGGGAAGCCCCTACTTTGGCAGAATGCCTGTTAGCTTTTCCCTGAACTCTTTCTTGGGCTCACTGCAGTTTCATAAATTATACTTGCTAAGTATTATTGGTCAAGATTTAAAGTCCCTTCAATTCTCTCTCAAAACACAGTTCAGCAAGAACTGCATAAAGACTGCTAAAACTGGAGAACAAGAAAATAGATTAATTAAAAATTGTCAGTGTTTCTCTGTTATACTTAGAGGGCCAAAACCATAATGTTAATTTTCACTTGGATTAGACATTCCAAATGCATAAACTATTCTACCATTTAGCTGCTTTAATCTTAAAATAAGATTTCCACACTGATTCATCAAGCTTTATAAAACTCTGCTACTACAAGGTGAGAAAGTCCTATTTTACCAATGTTCAGGTAGTAAAATAAGGCAAGAAAAGGTTTAGTGATTGTCACTGGCATTACTAGAAGAATAGAATTTATACCATCACTAGGTATTATTGCTCCTCAACAATACACAGGTTAGATAGAAGCAGGAAGATAAGTGATGTACCGAAGTGTCTTATACTACTACACCATGTCACAAAAAAACTTGACACTCAACAGATAGAAAAATGACCAAAGCACTGAACACCCAGTTAGGTAGCTACCAAATAAAGTCTTAATTGAGGAGGCAGTACAGGGCAGCACATGTATCCAGTTTTAGAATATACCAAGAACTCCCAGGGATTGACTTGGATTCTTCACACAAGTTTCCATCTAACCGGTCAATCTATTGATGTCAACAACAATTCTACTTCACAAACAACTGAAGTTGGGTCTGAGGACTGTTACTGAATTGCAAATGTTCCATAATACAGTATCACTGGTTTTTCAGTTCAGACTTTATCTCTCTGCTCACATCAAGAGAACTTCTAAGCACAGAGCTCTACAGTTATTCTTATATATCCACTTTTCTTTCCTGAAGTTGTGCTTTTACCAATACACCTCTGTGCAAGAATAAAGTAAAATAAAACAACAGATAATTAAAATATAATACAAAATAAACTTTACCTGGTGGACTAAAGCTTGCTTTCCACTTCATCATTGCATTTCCACGGGTGTAAAATTCCACTGAGCCTTCAGCTTCATTTGAACAGATTTTGAAACCACTGGAAATTACTTGCCCACCAGAGGCAGGGAGAAACTTAGCCTGTTGGTCTTGAGTCTTCCAGAAAAAGGAAAATGTTACTCCTGATGAAAGGAAGCAAGAGATGTTAATGAAAAAAACCAGCTGCAATTAAAATTTTCCAGTACAGTAGGACAGAGGGAATGGGAATGCTTTTGAAGGCAGATGATCTGCTAGCATAAACAAGGACAGCATTTTTAAAATCAACAATGCTATAACAGTTTAAACCAAATAAACATCTCTTCCTCAGTTTTGCATCACATACACAGGGGACATCACTGCTTTCTGAGTATCTTCTATCAGTTAAAACTGAAGTTCTTTGAGCAGCAAAAGTAATGAAGTTTTAATTTGGTCTTTTTTACATATTTATGCTTCCATTACTCTGCCCTTATGTCTCCAGTCTCCTTACTTTTCTCACCCGTCTTTGATGATCCCCTTTTCCTCCTGTGATCTTTGCTTATTTCAAAAGACAAGTTGCTCTCATATCTCCATATCCTCCACTAGCATCTGCATCTTTTTTTCACATTCACCAAATACCAACAGAGCCAGAAATGGTACACTGACTGCTTCCAAGCTACTGATGGGTTAACTGGCTGCCAGCGTGCCTATGCTTACTGAGTGGCAACCAGTGCCAATTACACTTTAATTCTTCTAGGCATGTTATTACTTGTGTTTTCACACTTCAATGCTCCAATAATGGCTGAAAGAAAAGATCCAATGTAAAAGAAAGGGATACAAGCATCTGCATAGCCACAGGCAAAATTCCGAGGTCCCCACCTACACAAATATCACAGAATTCTTCCCAAAACTCAAGTGCAACCCTGCAAGTGCATGATTAACTTTGAGGACAAATAATCCTGTTCAATTAGCAGTCGATTCTACTATTATACTGTAAAATTTAAGAGCTCTTCAGAATGCACATTTGTAAAGAAATACTACTTTCGTAAGATGGCTTGTTTCTTCAGTAAAAGTTACCTCAAGAGGCTTGACTGAAACACAAGTAGCAAATCAAACCTCCCTTGCATTGCACAAATTCGTAGTAGCTCTGCAGTAGAGGTTCTTCAGTCAAATACAATTACAAAGAAAACAGATGGACTAAACAGCTCTGAAAGGGTTCATCATTTATAGTAAGAAGTGCTAACAATAAAATCTGAGTTCAGAGCCGGTTGAGAAAAACTTTATGAAGTACAGAAGTGGAAGAGGTTTGCCACAAAGAATCGTAGTGAATTAAATTGGCAACAACCCTGAAAATCACCAAGTCTAAATTGCCTGCTCAAAGCAGCACCAATTTCAGAGCTAGATCTGGCTGCTTAGAGCTCAGCTGTGATTTTTAATGTCACTCCACATGCAGATTGCACAGCCTTGTTGAGCAAACTACCCCAGTTCTTGGCCGCACACATTGCAAGGGAACTTACTTCCTTAGATCTAATCAGCATTTCCTGTGGTACAGTGTGCCAACATTGTTGCCTGTCATGTTTTCATTGTGCATCTCCAAGACTGTTTAGATTCATCTGCTTCTATAACTACCCAGGTAGTTGAAGACAGCCCTTAGCATTGTCTTTTTTTCATGGAGTAAGGAAAAGCTTTAGCCTCTGCTCCCTTGCCATATTATGCAGCCTCCTAAGTCATCTGCTGAACTCTGGCTTGTCAGCATCTCTTCTGTATCAAGGGTCAAAAATGGGAGACAGTACTTCAGACATGCTCTCATGAGCACTGAACAAAGGGGAATAATCATCTCCCTTAATCTGCTGACTATGCTCTTTGGATCTGTAGTCAAAGTGTTTGTCTGGATGATTTTACAGTGAGCAGTTCTGCAGACCCCCCAGGCAGTATGAACTCCACCAATTTGCTACCAGATAGTTCAGCATGAGGCAATAAAGCCCTCAGGCTATTATGCACACTTATTGTTAAAGCAATTTTTTTTTTTTGTTTCACAGTTATATGATTAAAGATGAAAAGGCCTTAAACAGCTCTCTACAGTCACAGCCATCAGAAATTTTTTCCCCACTACTATGTGGAACGTAACTTCTTTTTTATTTCACATATTCTTAGCAGAAAAGTTTAAAATTATATTATCACAGAATAAATAACTATGTAGTATCTTCCTGTCTAATTGTTCTGTTTATCCTCATGACAGCACCCATTGATTTACATGATATACATACTATTCCCTAAACACTTTAAACATGATAAAATAAGCACTGTGGAAATGCTAATCAATTATCATTGGTCTCCTAGAAATCAATCAGTATATGAACATCATCAGTCTCAGTTTGCCAGATATTGATGGACATGGGCTTAGAGCTTTAAACGCTGTGAACTCCCAACTGAAGAATTTGAGGCTTGGTGCAAGCAAGTTGCAATACCTTCATCAGCAGATAAAGCCTGAGTTCATACTTCCGTTTCTTTACCACACCAGTAACAGGTTGAAACATACCATCATCTTCCACCACCTCAAAGGGCCACCAAAACTGACCATGTTAATCTATTACTGCTATTAATGACATTCCTCTGCCAAAGTTTCTTACAATTCTTTTCCAGCATTTCACCACACTTGAGAGATATGGAAGTGCTGGTATTCCTCCTTTACAGGCTGGGAGATGGAGTTTAAATGATGTAGGCAGAGATACTAAGTAATAAAGCATGTCCGCAGTAGCGATGGTTTCCCATCTTTCACTGTCTTTCCTATTGGACTACTCTGGTAGCTACTGATCATCCTGTAGTCACAGGAAAACTGTGGATCTAAATCCTCCTAATGTGCACTTCAGTTCACAAAATGCTGAAACTAAACAAATAAAAATTAAAGGCACGCAACAAACACATAGTTATGAAGCGCTATGCTATGTGTGTGACTGCTTTTTTTATTTTTTCTTTAACTTCCCACATGTTGACCAAATTCAGCTCCTCCAGTGTTCAAACTGACTATTAAGAGAACATTCTCTTGTGTCTTTCAAAAACATTTCTTTTGACTGAAAATGCCACTTCAATGAGGTCAAAACTGCTTTACAGAAAACCATTGTTTAAAAATTACTCATGAAAGGAGGAAGGCAGGGGAAGAATATTCCAACATTTAAAAAACAAGAAGAATTTGTTTTCTCAAGTCAAAACAAAGAGTTCTGAAATGTCATGAAATTTAGCCTAGGAAAAAATAATGTGATTTTTGATTCATAGGTTGTAATATTTCATCTGAAAATATCCCGAGATTGTTTCAGAAAGCATTCCCTGGTTAAGTGCACTTAACACCAGTTTCACACAAATGCCACAAACAAACATCAAAGGATGTTTAAGCAATAGGAAGCTTGAATAAAATTATATCTTACCATTGCCGCAGATTTTATTTGATTTGGAGAAAAAGACACATTGTTTAGATAAAGGGGTGTTGGCCTAGCCCCTCACCCCCCATTTTTTATACTGCAACTGTGATTTAGTGTTTACTGTTTACGTGATTTCATATTTTATCTGCTGAACATTTCAGTGTTTTATGGGTTTAATGTTCTTGTTAGAGAGATACTGGGAGTGCTCTGGTACTATAAAAGAAATTTATTGTTATCATTACATTATACTATAGATGTAGAAATAATACGATTTACTGATTATTTGTATTTCCAAGTGGTATGAAAAAAAAGGTATGGAAAGATACAGCATTTACCAGAAAAATACCTATGGTAGGCCACTGAATTACTTTTTCCTAATACTCTCAGGTAACAGTCATGTACCATCTGGTCTGAGTTTTGCCTAATTTCTTAAAGTTCATACACAGCTCTTGCTTTAGCAGCTAAAAAAAAAAAAAACAAACCAAAAAAACAACATCCTATTTCAAATGATGTCACCTGTTTGAAGAATGGCCCAAACCAATAAAAGCCAGAAAATTCAATGTTAACCATATTCTCAAGCTTAAGGACTGCTGAAGTTTACATATGGAAAGCCACAATTTTCCACTGATCCATTTCTACTGAATGTTAAGTCTCCAGTGAATGTTTTATGTTAGTGACTACTTGTATGTTTGGTTTGACAATCACATACAGTTTTAATGACCTTCTATAACCAGCACATTGTTAGACCTGTGCTCCCATTCTGCCTACTATTCTGTGACCAGAGCCCAAGAAGAAGAAAGGGAAGAGAAATAACAATTTCGTTATCTTCAAAGATAAATCTAAATAAACCCGAGCCAAAAAAACCACATTCCTGCTAAGAGGCCACATTGAAAAACTGTCTCTTTAAACTAAATTTGAAACTTGTAGGACAACTTCTATTGTTTGTCAAACTGCAGTTCTTGTATGATCAAACTTGGTGTCACAGGCAAGATTTTTGGGCACTGAAAGCTTATTTTAGTTTTTGTTTGATTTAACTGCACTATACATCATTGATCTGAGTAGCTGGTGATTAATTCCAATTTAAATTGAAGCTAGGAAAGACTAAATTTTCAGCAATACTCAACTGTTCTAAATGTCAATAAAGAAAAGTGTCAAGCTAGGATTTTAGAGTTCATTCCAATGAGAAAAGAAACAATAGTCACTGAATTACGTAATTTGACAGCAAAGGAAATGTTAATAGCAATTAATGAATTTACTAACCTTCAGGTCCACAAACTTCTGGATTACTAATGCAAGAATTTTGATAGCTTCCAAAGAAGAGAAAGGTAACTCCCTTCTTTTCAGTGACGTAAATTCCTTTGTTCACCATTCCTTCTACAATATCTAAAGGAAAAGAAAAATATAGTTTAATATTTGTATAAATCAAAACTTCCCAGAAACACAATTTTAATACATTTGTATACCTCATATGCTTATCCAGTCCCAACTGTAGGTTTGCTTGTGTTGGGGGATTTTTTTTAATGGGTACTTTTGTTTGGTTGTTTGGGAATTTTTTGTTCCTTGAGGGTTTTTTTTCTGTTTTGTTTTTGAGTTTGGTGGGGGTTTATTTCTTGGGAGTTTGTAGAGTTTGGGTTTTTTCAAGAACCATATCGGTAAGTCTCATTTCCTATCTTCCCCTCTTTGAGGAAGAATTCAACAAGTTTTGCCTCTAATTGAAAGATGAAATTTAGTTTCTTTTAAGAATTTTAGTGTGTATTAGAGAACAAAGCACACATTTCTTTAGTCACTTGAATTCTAAGTTCATATAGCCAGATTTACTCCTAAGGTAATGCATGTCTGTTTCCTTAGTATTTCCCTTGCCATTGATGTCACTTTTTTTAATGTTCATACTGAATAAATCTTATAATGTGTGAACTATGCAAATGACCTATATAGCAGATAAGAAAGCACTGAATAGAATTAGGGTCATTTGAAGTTCATTATTAATAGAATTCACATTTGTGAGCATACTTTCACTGTTAGAAAGTAGAAAAATAGTGGGTTTAGATTCAAATATAAACTCCAAGAATCTGAGCAGCCCTAATGACAGTTCTATCATTTCCATCCTTCTCCTTAGGTCAGATTTTTCCAAGAAGTAAACCAGATGTGAGTTAAAACCTAACTGTTAAGTGGACATTTGCACCTACACAAGTATGAATGCTATAAATGACTAAGCTTATGCTTGTGTAGATGTAACTGATTTCCAATCATCAGGTTTCTGCCTGGAGAGCTGTCATTTTCTGTTTTCCTTTTATCTCCTGGTGTGTTGATGGAAAGGAAAAAAATATTAAAAAGATATACCTATGCAGATTGCTGCTTGCCTTAAAAAAAACAAAACCAAAAACCTAATCACGTTAATCAAAGACGTCATGGTTGACAAAATTCTACTTCCTGGCTTTGCAAATTTGCTTGGTTTTGTCTTTCTTAATGTGTCCTTTAAAAATTACTAAGCAATAGTGAAAAGCAAATGGCTTCTTTTTCCTTTTAACCTTGAAAGGCAAACAAAAAGAAAAAGAAAATCAACCTATTATTCTTTATGTTCCTCTGAAATGTTATCTCACTTTAATTTAAGTGTAATAAAAATATTATCAGTTTCGGAGGACCACTGGTGTCGATTTTCCCATGGGCTACCGCTTAGCGTGAGGATGTCTCTCCCAGGAGTTCAGGGTACTTCAGGTAACATTTCAGGAGTGCTTTTTCAAAACAGATGACAATGTAAGCATAAACAGACCTTTACCACATGACCACATGAATCAAAACTCAGTGTTAACTTTGAATCCAATGTTAAAGAACCATCCAACCTTGACAAATGCAGAACAAAAAATACATAAATCCTCACCTACAGTTGCAGAGAAGTTAGAGTAGGCAGAGTCATTGGTATATACAAAGGTAGAGTTATGGGAAGGAAGCACAGTGAAGTTGTGGATTCTTAGAGCTGGGTGGAACAACAAAAGAAAATAAGCAAATAAGCAAAACAATGAAAAAACACAATCAGTAATGAACTGACCAGTTCATATCTCTCAACATATACACGTTGATCAATGGCCTTTAAAACTATCATGCAACCACTTCTCCTAAGGACTTGTATGCTTGTGAATGTTACAGTCTTTAACTACACAAAGTAAGTAAATACAGTATCAGTTAAACATTTGTTTTTTCCTTACTGTAAACTGATAAGGAAAACTTAAAAAATACAACTGCTGATGAAGGGCTCTGAAATATGATCATGTCGGTAAGGAGCTCTGCAATTATACGAAAATTCATTATAGTGGTGCAAAAGCTATAGGTAATTAAAGTTCTGGACTCCCCAGTACAAGAGAGACATGGACTTACTGGAGCAAGTCCAGTGAAAGGCTGAGAATGCTGGCACTGCTCAGCCTGGACATAAGAGATCTCAGGGATTTTATCAATGTGTATAAACACACAATGACAGTAAAGATAGTGCCAGGCTCTCCTTAGTTATATACAGTGAAGAGATAAGAGGCAATGGGCACAAATTAAAATATGAGAAAACTCATCTAAACATAGGAAAAAAAAACAACTGTTTTATATCTGACAATAATACTTTATTCTCAATTTATTCCTTTTTGATTTTGATAATTTAACATTGCCCACTGTAATTATTTACCCTGGGCAGGCAAACAGAGCTTGAGGGAATGCCCATAGAAATAAATAGACACTGATTTGGGATTTAAGCCAACTGAGCTTATAGAAGGGAAAGGCAAATGCTCTTAAAGAAAAAAAATCATGCTAAGACCTCAAGATAAAAAGATGTGGAAAACAATGGGTCAGATGAGAAACCTGAACACAGCCAAATCTTTTTTCATTTGCTATATTTTGATTGTTTCCCCTCAATTGCTTCTACTGCTGAGATGATAAAATTAATTCACTGACACTCTCACAACACAAATGCTTTGAGAGATATAAATCTGGCTTCACACACAACGACTTCAACAAATAAAATGGATTAACATGACGGACAGATTATGATGCTTCAAGGATTTAAGAGGAGAAACATGGAATGAAAATAATTGCATGATGTGATGATTGGAAAAACAAGCCAGGCTCTAGCAATAAACAGAAGAGTTGTGTAATCAGAATGGTCTCAAAAACAAGCAAATTGTCACCTGCATTAGATTATAAAAAGAAAACTTTTCTGGTATATCATAATCAAATCTCAGACAGATACATAAGAACTCTGCTGGAGGCAGCTGAGGTAATAGCTGTATATTATAAGACACAATATAAGCAACTGAAGAATTTGAACTATCCAGTACAACATTAAAGAAAAATTCGACATTGTCAGAGTTGCTCTGCAAGAGAATTAGGCTTTTTGCTCCTGGCATCCTTCACCAACAATAGTAAGACAAAGTCCTCCAAAAATTTTTTCAGCAAAGTAATGGCTCCTTTGTAAAGTTATTTAACACAATGTCATAATAGGAGTCAAAGGAGATTGCTCATGTGAGCCAGTCCCATTACTGTAAGTGAAGGTTTGTAGGATCAGGAACTTTCTATGTTCTGCTCTATATTTTCCAAAATACTATTGAAAAGATTTTGATTTTGCTGAAGTAATTGAACATAACTTGAAAAATAATCTAGCATCAATTGTCAATTGCTATATTTTATAGCAATTGCACTCTTTCAGGCACTTTCAAAAATAACTTTGTTGTAGCATGAGTGCTAAAACAGTGCTAGATATGGAGTGCTTTACTCTTCTTGAAACTACAGTGCCAGAAAAATACTTTAACACACTGTTTGAGTACTCACATGGTAACTTTTCGTAAGGCAAATTATGATTCTACTGAAGTCAAAAGGAATGCTGCAATCAGCCTCTAACGGGAGCAGAATATTGCCCAGATTTATTTCTGGTGAGCCAATTTCATTCCTTTAAGAAGTTTTGTGGCAAGATGGGTCAAAGTCTAAGCTTACAATACATGGATCTTTTTCCCCACTTAGGAACCGAGATTGATATTGCTATTTTTGATAAATAAATAGAAGTAACTACACAATTTTGTTAACATCTTTCACATAAGGTTGTAAAGGTCTCTTAACTCCAGATTTAATCTTCTGCATCTTTCTGGGTAAAGATATTACAGTCACCAGTAGTAGTACAGCGGCTACCCCTCGCACAAGTACAAAACTGCGTAGCTCTACTGCCAAGCTGGTAGCCATAGTGTAGGAAACACCAGGGAATATACATCAACCAAACTTGGAACTGGCTAAAATGTCAGAAGAGAAAAACCACTCCATGTGAATATTACTAAGGGACCTTTGAGTCTCAAAGGGAGACGGAGCATAGCTGAAAATTTCATCTGAAAGGAATGGCCTTGCAAGCCCATAATGCTGCAATCAGATACAGCAGTTTGGTCAAAGTACCATTAATTACATCACCTGCGCATCCCCAGAAAACCTCCAACACCTTTTTTGGTCCTGATGTTTCACATTCAGTTTCACATCAAAAAACTGCTGAATCCAACCAAGCTGCCTTTTATTATCATTCCCTCAGGGACCCTGCAGTCCTGACAACTGCCTTTTTCAAATCAGTGAGAGTTTTGTCTTACCAAAACTATCTTCATTTTGCTCGACTGGGAAAAAAAATTTGAAATAATGCTGCAATACTGCTTTTAAGGGAATACCCAAAAGCAGACAGAAGTGGGTCAGTATACAGATAAGAACTTAAACTTCTCTTTCTGTAGATGCTACATGGAATTTTCAAATTGCGTGAAGAATTTGGGCACTTAACTCCTTCAAAAAGGCAGCAGGCACTTTACTGCCAGCATAGCCAGCTATCTCAGTCACTGAGTGCATTAGCATGTACCAAAGCAACCAATAACAATGTGATTTCAATGACTCTTTGCATCATAAACCTTTTCTCTCTATAACCTTAACAATGCGTAGACAGCCCATAAAACATCTGAGAATACTCTATAAAAATCAGTTCACAAATACATTATCATTGGGACACTGGCACTGCAAAAACATTAACTGGGAAAAAAATCTCGACTGCTGTGGTACAAAATCTAACCCCTTTCATTTCTTCTGATCCCTTTCTACTTACAGACTGCCACAAGTACTTATGTTATTGCCATTGTCAACGAATCCTTTATCTACCTCCATCTGCATCCCGAAATTCATGAATTCCATCCACATCTTCCAATGGCCAGTAATGGGAAGCTGATGCGAGAACTTTGAACCCTTTGAAGAAATAGATGAAAAGGTTATTAAAGTAAGAGCGAACAAGGAGTGCAGTAAGCTGCCACAGAAGAAAGCAATAAGGGTAGTCAATAGTTAACCAAGATATTTTATGTAAATCAAGTACAGCACATAAGCAAGATGATAAATCAAAATGGCAGAGTAGATTAAAACCATCTGATCGATCACTGCAGAAAATCTGGTTTTAAAGCTCAACTGATTTTTATTTTAACTGCACTTAAAATGTGCAACAATCTCTGATTAAATCCCTGTTACTGTACCGGATTGCACTTGTTGAAGTAACAAGTAAGTCATTCAAGACTAATTTCAAAACATTACTGATAGTCCTAAACACACCTTGGATAGTACAAAGTACTGAGAGGAGAAAGCATGGGGGAATATTTAGCCTTTATGGCATACTACTACTGCTCCTGCCTCCTTCATAGGTAGCTCAGCTCCTTCTGGTTCAAGGAACTAGAGTTCCCAGGAATTTTCATTCCTAAACAATATCTAACAAATGATTCATAACTGACCACGATCTATCATTGGCCTACCTGACTAGAACTGTTTGCAGTTGTCATACCACAGATGGGGATGTCTTCGGAGAAACAGATGAGATTCTATGCCTATACTTTTCCTTTAAATATTTGGAAGACACAGAGAAAGGCACAACTGCTAACAAAAGCAGAAGGGTACTGCCAACATAAGAGAATAGTGACACAGAATAAGCATATACAAAACCCAGACTCAAAGTTCCAGGCAACCCAAACTCAACTAAGCTGAGCGTGACAAAGCATGCCAAGGAAACAGGATCTAGGAACAAGGGTTTTTGCATCCACATAAACTACATCTGGACATGTGCTTAAGTTCTATGTTCAAAAAACATATTCTGACTGCTGCTAAAGGAAGTTATAAATTGCTATGCTATTAAGAGCATCCACGTAGGCTACCTGTGCTAACATACCTCCATCTGACTTTAATCAAACTACTAACTCCACTCCACAGAGCACAGAACATGCCTGCTGTTTCAGTGTGCTTATATACAAATATCTCTTGCTCCCATTAACATCTTCACGTATCAAAATAGAAAAAAAGATTAGTTAAGAGAAGTGGTAGAAAAAAAAAATACTGAGACAAATAGAAATGAAAAATCCAGGGAGAAAATAATTTTATGCCAAAAAACCTTTGTCATAATGTGGCACAAAAATTTTATTATTAGCAGTAGTAGCAGCATAGCGACAAAGCCATAGTTGGCATCAAACTCCTAAGAAGCAGCTGTATTTTAAGGAGCTTACATTTAAAAGGTTGCAAAAATGGGCAAAAATAATTGGAAGGAAAAGAGATATATAGCAAAGTGAACTGCCTAGACCCACACTGCATGTCTGTGGCTTTCCCAGCTCCCAGTTCTGAACTATACAAAGCCACACTGTTGTCCCACTACCAGCCAATCAGCCTTCAAAAGACCTCCAAAACCAAATACCTGTTCCAAGCATTAGCTGAATTCCAGGCAATACCCTTTCAATTGGTAACTATGCTGAGTTTAGGACAATCACAGGACCTTTTACAAGCCTAGCTCCAATTCAGAAAGCATTACTCACTTACACTTACATACATACACACACTATAGTACAAAGTAAGTGTTGTGTAACATCCACCTTTACTGCAGGAACCTTCCCCCCCACACTGTTTCATCAACTAGAAGCCAGTGATCCTCATGTATAGAAAATGAGACTGTACTTCTTTGCTTTCCAGCGAAGGCAGAACAAAAGCAACTAATGGGGGTGAAGCTACTGCAATAGCAGACAACATGGCTTTGCCATATCACACTGTATTTCGTTTGAAAATAATTATGTATGGTTAAAACTTAAAAGCACGAAGCAATACAAGCACAAGCAGTAAAATTGTACTTGTACACCACCATGAGGCGTGAGGTTAAACTATTTATATAAAACCAGAAGAATTCTGCAGTTACACACAGACCCCAAGAAAGCTTTGAATAACTTTTTTCTACAGTGAAAACATATGAGAGATCCTTAATATGGTCTATAACCAATTTAACTTAGTCATGAAGACCAGGAGGAGGGGAGATGACTTGAAGCCATGCAAAACTACAGCAAAGTACACAAGCTGGCATATCTAACTGTAAATCATTGAACTGAAAATGCTGAACTCATTGAGGGGAAAAAGAAAACAGGCTGAGTAGAGGTCTGATTCAAAAAGTCATGCTCAAAAAAAGGACTAAAACAATTTATATTTTCTATCTGTCAAATGCAAACCATTTTTCTCTATTCTGCACAGAATTTTCAGAAGGTAAGTTACTGAATTTAAAATGACTGGTACAGTCTGAAACTTTAGACTATTACATTTTTAATACATAGCTGACATTAAACATAGGGTCACAGTTTCTTTTGAGCTACTAAGAAAATTAAAAAATACAAACCAAAAAAGCAAATAAACATTTAACCACATTGTCATAAAATGCAAACAGAACATTCCTTACCTGGGTGTTTGGGTAACTGGGAATAGTTTCCATACACCTGCACATAAAAAAAACATAATGAGACACAGCGAGGCAAAACTTCCTAAGAGGAATCCAATTATCTCAATACTGACCATATTCAGAACATTACCTGATATTTGTACTGAAATAAAATCAGCAGAGAATAATGACAAGAAAGGAGAGATGATAAGTTCTCCATGGTCTATTTAAGGTTTAAAGTAAAACTGAAATCTAATTTCTGGAAGATTTCAATCACAGGTTTTCCTTTGCTACTTCTTGTATTAAAAGGTACATTTTCCATGAAGGTTCAAAAAGTCCATTCTTTCAGTGATGGCAAAATATCCTTCCAGACCTTTAAGTAGTATTCGTTTGCTTCACACTTTGATCTCTTCATTTAACTCTAAATAAATTACCGTGATTGGAGGAAAATTAAAAGAAATGTGCATCAGATCCAAAAGTTGTACTGTTCCATGGAAAGAAGTCAAATATTTCTGTTACAATCAGTGCCAAAAAGAAAAGATCTTGTTTTCAACTTTCTTCCTATGGTTGCCTTTTCCTTTCAAATTACTTTCACATTGTCAGAGATCCGAAGCCAGTTTTAGTTTTGCAAGCAAGAAAATGTACTTCCTTATAGCACATAGAGCGTATAACTCTCGCTGTTCCTCTGAAACTGAACTGAAAAGAGTTGCAAACTCCTCACTTGGCCAGCTCACGTTTGCACCTCCATCCCAGATCTTTTTTGGGTGGAGAGCAAGTTCGAGTGATGTCATGCTTTCTCCTCAAACTTTGTCCCATTCTGGTACTCTATTTATATCACGTTGCTGCTGTCTCTTTTCTGGGTCCTAACACCAGCCAGCCAGGAACAAGTGGAAACAAATCAGTGTGCTTCAGCAAACACATAAAAGAGATTACTACTCTTTACAAGCTAGACACTTAAGAAGAATCAAAGTCACAACAAGTGTTCTTAATTCAAACACTTAAAAATAAAACAGGTTTTGGGTAAAGTTTTGAAAGAAAGCTAAGATAAGTTTATTAAAACAACAGATTGTATTTCTGCCTGAAGAAGCATGACTTAAAAAAAATACTGAATTAAACTACATGGGACTCTAAGGGATTAATTTTACTGTCTATCAAGAAGAGGAAACTGAGGCATTAAAGCTTTCACTGATTTGCTCAAAGCCGCACAATGAAACTAGAAGAACTAGGAAAATATTTCTACAGTTGCCACATTTTACATATAGAATCACAGAATAGTTAGGGTTGGAAAGGACCTTAAGATCATCTAGTTCTAACCCCCCTGCCATGGGCAGGGACACCTCACACTAAACCATGGCACCCAAGGCTCTGTCCAACCTGGCCTTGAACACCGCCAAGGATGGAGCATTCACAGCTTCCCTGGGCAACCCATTCCAGTGCCTCACCATCTTTACAGTAAAGAATTTCTTCCTTATATCCAATCTAAACTTCCCGTTTAAGCTTTTTAGGTTAGCTCATTCAGACAGTGCAGAAGTGTGGCCCGAGGGCTGGAAGTACTCACAAGTGAGCTTTAGCTGGAAGAGTTAAAATTTCTCTGCTCTGAATCTCTTCTCTAGATATAAAAGATAACTACATTTAAACTACTTTTTAAAAGCCTCCTAATTAGACTCCATCACAAATATTAGCCATCATTTGACACGCAAAAGAAAAAAAAAGCAGCTAAAACTTCTGGCTAGTCTTCACTTAATCTGTTCCTTTATGGTAAAATCTTGTTTTCAGTTCCCTTCAAGTTACATTTTCAGTGAAACACATTGCAAGAGTAGTACTTTTAACAAAAGTAGATAATCTTTCCTTCCCTGTTCATTTCTCCCCTTTTCTTTGTCCTCATATGAGGAATTTCAAGGTGGTGTAGGCAGGATTAGAAACTAAAAATCAGATTCAGACCATGTTAGTATTGCAACAAAAAACTAATTATTTTATTTACCTTTGCTTTTGCCAAAAGCTACATCAGTAAATTGGATCTTGTTTTCAGCCCCAGATGCTTACTCACACAACAAAACATTCTTTGCCTAAAATCAATGGACACATAAGCTCCTGATTATAGGAAAGTGATCACATTTCTTGATTCCATGCCTGTCCCTGCCTCTCTATGCCTTATCTTCTGACCCTTAGTTACCCTTCCTTCACTTCCCACCCATTTTGTGACTCTTGGCCCCACCTCTGCAGGTACCTCTATCAGCCTCTATTTGCCTGGTTCCTTTTCTTAGCTCTATTGCTTACAGTATATTAGCCCTATTACTTGTCTACTTCATCACAACTTCTGCACCAAACTCTACCTGATTTTAACTATTAGGATGAAAGAGTTTTACATTGACATTTTACATAGAAATTATATAGCTGGAAGCTCAGCTGGTGGTAGCCGTGGTCCTGACTTACCCAGTTTATCCATACCCTGGATGGATACTGAACTCCCAAAGCTTCTGGTGGTAACAAGCCCCTTGCAGATGACTGGGGAGTAGATGGGGCTCCAGGGTCCGAGGACTAAAGAGATAAAAATTAATTGTGGACATTCATGTGGCACATGAATGTTTCAATGTTACCAAAAGTTTAATACTACAAAACCTCTCTACTGAAAGAAAAAAGCTTATTTTGTATCTCAGATTTTATCAACAACGAAATAATTTTGAAAATTTTGAATTTCAGTTCCTTCAAAAATTTAGTTTCCCCATGTAGTTTAAACCAGTCTGACTTTTGCTTATTTCTCTCTAGGTTGTTGGGGTTTTTTTGACTCTTTCCCTCATTACTGTTAGCCACAAACTCTTCTGTATCCTGAAGGAAGAGGAGGAACTGTGTAAATCTGAGGAATTCTGATTAATGTACTGACAAGTAGAGCCACCCTTAGAAATAACAGAGCTGCAGCTAAAAATCCTGAAAAAAGCTAAAATGTAGAAAGAAAAAGACAGGAATTTGAAATATTTGCCAAGAGAGGCCTGTCAAGGGAAAGAATATGCTTACCAAAACAATTGTGAGAATCCAAGCAAACATGTACACTGCCAAAAATTTCTGTGGAAACAGCAAACTGCAAGCAGACATCGGAAATTATTTGCAGACACAAATTCTGAATTTATTCCTGTGATCCTCTGGAAACCTGATCAGAGAAGTCACACAGCTCCCACCACAGACTGAGGCAGCACCAGGCATCTGGCGCACAAGGAGTAACTGATCCAACAATCAGAAGACAATCACAGTAGACTGCTCTTGAAGAACCTGCAGATGAAATAATGTTCATTTAACGTACTTACGTATCAATAAAAGGACAAAGGTCTGCATATGCTGGGTAACAGGGCAGCCCACACTAAGCCTGCTGGATAGGTTTCTCCCCAGCACAGCTCTCCCACCCGCTGTCCTGGGGCCCTGCTAAGGGGGTCAGAAAGAAGAAAGCTGTGACCCCATGCTACAGTGCTGGGGGTCCATGAAAGGCTGTAGATTTTATGCCCCAGTTAAGTAGAGAGCAGCAAAAAGGGCAGGGAGGAGACATGCTGCAGCTCAGACATTTGCCAACAGGTAGAATGAGCTCCCTATACAGAACAGAAAGCCTGATGATCTGTAGCAACAATCATAGGCTTGCAAACAGCACTGGGAAATGATGTATCCCAGGTTTCTCTCCACTCCCCCTTTTCCCTCCCCTATCTTTTATTTTTTGGAAAATGGGAGCCTTTCAAAGACAAAGGATTAAAAAGAAAAGCAGCTCAGTTGTTACATGCTGGTGATGCTGGATACAACGCTTTCAGAGCAATGTAAGCGTGACCTATCATGCAATAATTAAACTCTTCAGTTCCATTTTCAGCTTTCTGTGTTCACTTTGTGTTCACTCAGGATGACTGCATTATTGAAACAGAAAAATCAGCAAATGTTGTATCTGACATTTGCTAGGAAATGAAAAATAACCTGAAGTTAAAAATCTTTATTACTAACTACATAAATACAAGCAGAGAGAATAATCCTTTAAAGACTGCTTTATACTAGAGAAGACAATCTGTAATACCATTTTCTTCCTTTGTTTTCATTGGAATCATTAACTTTCCACAAGAGAGCTGGTGAGTAATTGGGACTGAAATGTTTTAACAAACAGGAGTTATTTTAAGAATAAATACTAGCTACATTTTGTAAAATTTCTCTAATATCAGAGTCTCTACTAATAAACTAATAAATACTCTGAATTCAAATGACTCCCTGATTAATCTGTTACTCTGTCAGTAATGGACATTATTAATATGGTGGATACAGCTGATATATCAACATCCATCCACTTATATTTGAAATTTTAAAGCTAAGTTTTCTAGCATTTTATGAACATCCAAGGTAAGTAGTTGTAGAACTGATTTAATTCACTTACACAAAACCCTTCACAGTTTTCTATACTACTTTAGCTAACCTTCACTACAGAGAACATCGTTCTACCAACTCTCTTGAAACTACTCAGATGTACATAGGTGCAATTTGACTAGATATGCACAACTGCAAGGAACCAGAACAAGATCCTGTACTAAGCTTGCCACCTTCTCAATGCACACCTTTATACCAGCAGTTATTTTTGTGATAAGTTATTTACTCTCAGACTTCTAAAGCAGATATAGGTTCATAGATTAAGGGCTCACCTCTAACAGTTTATCACCTTTTCCTATACCATCTTATTCCAATATAGATTTGCGAGCCTATTCCAAGGAAGACATTTGATAACCAAATGGACAATTAAAAAAAAAAAAACAAAACTAAAAAAAACAAACCAAAAAAAAGCCCAACCCCATTCATTCCTAACTTATGAAGTTGGTCTTGATAAGACTGTACCAATTGTAAGGTTCCACACTAGCTCTCAAACCAAATTTGATATATTCACTACCAAAGCAGTATATTGGACCCGTATTTAGAAACTCCTGCAGTATTCACACTCAATAAGGTCAACGCAGCAAACAGTCTTCTCCCTCTAGCTACTGTACAAGGGCAAAACAATACAGGGTGAAGATCCTGCCTCTGCTAACTACACTCCCATCATCTGATAGGAAAACCATGTGTCAGTCACCTGGTCCTGTGACTTGTGTTGGCATCCCTGTCCTACCACCTCTGCCTGGATTTCTGCAGTCACCTTCCTAAACTGAGGACTGTGGCCACAGCTGTTATGTTAGCTTTCCCCCCCATTTCAAAGGTTTAACTGGCTGCCACTTTACCACAGCTGAGATTTAAAAACTGACTACCAAGAAAGCATAGTCTGCAACACCCAAGAATCTGATCAGTTTTGTTTGCTACACTATGCCAAAGCTTGCTACAGCTTTACTTTTATTGCTCTTTGCACTGTTCAGTACATTGAACTACAAAACTAAAAAGCTTATTTTTGCATTGAGAACTAAGATGAATTTCATCTTAATGTCCTATCTACCTATATTTACATAATCTATTAAACAGATGTTGGGTTTGGAGGAGTTGGTGTTCATTTGTGGGTTAGTTTTTGGGGTTTTTTTTAATCAGAAATGAACTCATAGATCTAAAATTCCCTGGAAAAAGCCACCATTTCTGAAGTTCAGATGCTGCCTAGAGCAGTAAGTTTCTTCTGCATCTCAAACCTAGGTACAACAACTGTCAAAATAATAAACATGAAAGGATGTGTTCTCTATTTACATACTAATAACTCACTACATAAATGCAGGTTAAGAACAAGACAACTAAGGTCATTCTTGAGGGAAAAAAATAAGTCTTGTGTGCTTGGGTGTAGGGAGGGGGTCACCAGCAAACCAGGAGGCAAGAGTGACTAGCCACAAAGTACAGAAGGATTTGGTCATGTGTAAAGAACCAAATTTGGTTTTCCACGCTCAGTGAGGAGGGGTAAGAGGTAGCAAAGCTTGGTATTAGTGTAGAACATTGCAGGAGTGAATGACAGAAAGGGATGTTCAATCCCCATTATTGGATGTATTAAAAGACAGGGTAGACAAACACTCATCAACTACAAAAACAGTCTTACCCTGCAGCAGAAGGATGAGCTAGATTAGTTCTTTCAGTCCCATCCATCTGTATTTTGCCATGATTCTGTAACTTCTGATAGCATGGATATAATTTTTTTTTCCTCATACTCAATCTTAGCTTTGGCTAGTACCAACACTAATATTTTCAACGCAAATCCTGAAATATAGATTTTGAATTCCCAATACACAGCCAACAAAATCCCTCAATGCATTATAAAGAACAACTCTGATTAAAAAGAATAAAAGCAAGACTTTCTAGACCTTATGGGAAAGGATTATGCACAATGATTTTGTACAGACTATAAAAGCTAGTACAGCCTTTGAGAGAATGCACGCTACGAGAGGGACACAGAAGCTTTACTGGCATGGGAAACAGCTATGAATACATACAGATTTTATTAGCCTTACGGTAGTGCTGTGATTAACAGTAGGCCGATTCTTGATAAAGTGCAGCTCCTCAGAGTTGTGACTTTCAAGAGCACAAAGATAATTTTGCAAATAAGAAGCTATTACATGCAGCATAACAAGCTGCTATGTGCTTTTAACTGGGTCGCCCACTTTGGTAGGGATCCACCTGCAGAAAGATAGCTCCTGAACAACAACTCAAATGCTTCTCAAATTAGCAAAGAACCACCAAAGCTATGAAAAAGGCTTCACAGGTAGAAGAACTTCAGGCATTACAGTTCTTATTCTCACAATGCCAAGTAACAGAAGATGATCAAAGGGTGGCAGTGGCCATTGCATGGATCTGGTTGTTAGGATACATCAAGTAGCAAAGACTATTTTGGCAAAATTAATCAGAAAATAAACTACACTCATGAAAACACTGCATGAAATTGTCTGAGTTGACTATACTGAAAAGCACAAACTAAACAGTTTTGACTGCGGAAAAAGCAAATGAAAAAATCCTGGAGTTCGTTCAAAAAGGCAAACACTACCATGGAAAAATATTTTTCTAATTAAGAAATTGAGAAGTTGCTAGTTGATGCCAGAAAACAAAATACAGCTTTTTGAGACTGAAATTTTGGTCTAATCAGATGAAAATATTTTTATTGTGCTATAGATGTAATGTTAATCTGATTTATATATTCTCCCTGAAAACATTAAGAACTTGATGATTCAGAGACCAAGCAAGCAGGTGAATGACATCATACAATTATACATTTCACTTTTCTTTAAGGCCCATTTACTAATTAATAGTTAGCAGATCAATCAACTGTACATTTACTTTGCCGTCCTGTTCATTAGACTTATGGCATACTGCGGCAGTGCCTTGAACATCTTTATCCATACACTGAAGAAAAAGCTTGATTTTTGAAAAATAGTTCAGACTTTTGTGCAAATCCCAAAGATTTAATCAAATCCAATTATCTGAGTGTTAACGTCAAGCTTACATATAATTGGATAACTGTATAAATTAAACATTTTAGATTCTTTTTTACGTGATTAAACCAAATCTTACTTGCCAAAAAGCCATTGCTTGTAACTGCATATTTTTTTCATATTATTCAGGCAGTAAGACTTTAATTACATAAGTATTTCACCATTATAAAGTTTTGCCTTTCGAATTGTGCCAATTTTTCATCTTACAGATTTACTTATTTGTTGCTTTCCTGGATAAAAGCAACTCCATGAAAGTTTCATTCAGCTGCTTTGTGAAACAAGTTTACTAGCACAAATGGAGAGAGAGCACACCCAGAAGCCAATGCAAATTACTTTGCAGTAAGAACATCTGAGCCCAATTATCGATGTGCATATTAAAGACTTTCCAGTCTACTGGGAATAACACAGTTCCTATCTTTTGTAGTTTTTTATTTTATATCTAAGTGGCAAAAGCAATGAGAGGGTGGGGCCTGAAATCAAAGAGATGGCTAAAACATTGGCAGTTGCTTCCAAATCTGCCAGATCTGAAGAGTCATCAAATCCGGCATGCAACCCATTCATTTCAAAGGATGAAAACTGAATTCCAGAATTAAGATCCAGCCTAAGCCCTGCAATGTCAGATACTGATCTTTGGGGTTTTAGTTCTCCATTGATAGGAGAGGATCAATACCCTAGCACAAATTCTCTTGCCTACACTCTCTTGACCAGTGCGATTTCTATTGGTTCACTCCTCACCGTGCTGTAATGCTTATTAATCTGACTGGAGAAATCACACGTTGGCTGTAAGAGCCATCCCAAAGATTCTAAAGCCACAAAACACACCCTGGAATCATGGAACTAGCTAAACTCATGTTTTCAAAACAATAAAAAAAAAAAAAAATACCATTTATATCCGCCACTGCTCTTACTGCATACTGCAGGAAAGCAAACTAAAATAAAATCAAACCATTTACATGGTTTTGACCATGTAAAGAGGCATGATACGGAGATGAAAAAAAAATCCCTTTTTCTAGAGGATTTGCAACTGAGATATTCATAGACTTTAGTAAATGTCATTTCAGATGTCACTTGCAGCTGGAGACAACTGACATGACATTCTTCTGATCCTTTTTTATTAGAAATACTGATTTTTCAAGAGATTAAGTGTTTCTCTTCTTTCCCTTGGACTTCAAGCTTTTTTTAGCACATGCAAAGTCACCTGGGTGAAGAGGACATTGAATAATCAAGGAATAGCTACATCAACATTCACATCTGCAGAATTAAACATGAAAGAAACAGTTCTGTAGTCAAGGCAGCACCTGTCAAAATGGCATGACAAAACTTAAAATGTCAGGTTTTGAGTAGTCACTGATATATGCCATGTATTTAGAAGCAAGATTTACCCACTGCTCAGTAGGGATAAGAATAGGAGTCCTCTGCTAGTGGCAAACCACTAGCAGCAAGTACGCACTCAGAGGTCAACAGAACTGAAATACAAAGTTTTGAAAGCATAATTAACCCAAGCAGATAGCACAGTTTTCTTCTACTAGTTTTAAAAATGCAGAAGGTTTTATACCTATACATTTTGGTTTATATTTATTCTGCAAGTCTGATCTAGAATATTTCCATGAAAAGTAAGTATGTTTTTCTTCACGTTGTGCTAAAGCTTCCAGGTCAGGACTTGGTTGTACAGGTTCCAGGTCTTGGTTGTACAAGGCACTACACACCTATAAAAGAGGCAGCACCTACATGTTTAAAAGTCTGTAACAGAAGCAGTTGAAAAGCACTTGCAAAATGAACTAAAGGGAAGGAGCAATAAAACAGGTAATAGAAAAATGCTTGCCCCAGGGTATACGTCTTCCAAAGCGCAACACAGAATATGTTACATGACTAAAGCATATTTATCCTTTACATGTTACTAAATGCCCCAGCTGTTTACCTGATCTGGAAATTGCGAAGTTATTCACCTACAAGAAAGCAGCAAAACATCTACCTGACAAGTAATCTTCAAGTTGCAGGGTGTTAATTTTCTCAAGCAGCTTACATCTAAATCACAGAAGTTCCAGCAAAGTCAACTGACCAGCACAAACCAAAATGATTTATGGAACCAACTCAATTATATTCTGTCAGTTCAATTCCTTACATTTAAAGCTTTTTGCTATAGCATAACATCAGCACGACCGTAAGCACTCTCAAGCAAAGAACAGTGGGTGATCAGCCCCTCTCATGTACAGAAAGTTCTCACAATCTGTATCTTTCTTTCCCCCTACTGCTTTCATTTATTTGCTTTGAAATCTAATAGCAGACATCTATTAAGTAAAATGGCTATTAGTTAAGTTTCAGAATCATAGAATCAACTAGGTTGGAAACGGCCTTTAAGATCAAAGTCCTACAGTTACCCTGTCAAGTATACCACTAAACCATGAAATTCCATAATGTTTTATGTTATTAATCATTAGTACATTATTAACAGGAGTATAATGCTCTCTAGATATTTTTCTTCATATTTTTTCTGGCAACCCACCTTGTGGCATGCTTTCTTCTTCCCGCTTTTGAGGTCCTTCACATTCCTTCTCACAAATTTGGCCCTTTACAACAGAGTGGTCGTCTCACTGCCTCATGTAGCATTCTGCTTGTTGTTTTACCGTACCAGCAGCTTAGGCTGTGCTTCCAAAGATGCCACTTTGATTTTGTGTCACGTTGCCCAGGCTTCTCCTGTGCAATGGCTGCCATTAGTTCCATGAGTACTACATTCAGCTAGGAATTTGCCTGTGAAGTCAGTCAATTGCTCACTCCAAACTCTGAACCAGAAACCCGAGTGGGACAGCAGGTATGCAGTTTATTACCTATGAAACACGCAGAGTATTTGAAGAACTTTGTGAGAATAACATGCTACAGCATAACTAGGCAATTACCTTAAAGCAGTTCTTCAGGCCCTCATGTTAAATTTGAAGCTCTCAGTGGAGTGACATCTCTCTCCCTTATTTACAGTCTCCTTACAGCAAGCTCTTCAAGCTTTTTTTCTTTATAGCAAGCTCTTCAAGCTGTTAATTTCGTTATTTATACTGCAAGTTGACTACAAGATCAAGACGTGAGTTATACAACACAGTACTGTACTAGATTTAACTATTATATATTCCGTACCATATTTTTGTTTTGCACTTAATGCACAGACATTATATTTCCCCCAAGTAATGCTATACTTTAATTCCATGTCAGTCACCAATAGGTTGGCTGGTTCCTTATAATTTTCTTTTTTTTTTTTTTAATGTACTGAAAAGTAGGCAAAGAAACAAGTACATGATGGCAGTGCCAGTGCAGTGCTATGCTAACAGCATTAGGAGAACAAATATATTCCCATAATTCATTGTCTTGGTCTATGTCAAATACTTCACTAATCTAACTTTTTTTAAAAAAAATAGCCTTATTAAAATTTCAATTTATCTTATTTGGAAACAAACAGTGGACAAAAAAAACAAACCCACAAACTTCTTACACATTCCATTTTAAATTTTTATCAAGTAACATCTGCTGCTGCACATGCCTAGCCATTTGCTACTGTTAATAAACCTAAGAGCATCCCTTCCGGAATACATGACACTTGTGCAGCCCCAACAGGTATATTCTGACTTCACACAAACATGCTTGGAGCAAAGCAGCTACGCAGGCAGTGTGCCCCACCATGTGGCTGCAACTGGTACCACAAAAGCAATCCTCAATGCTCCGACTCCAAGTTTTTAAACTACATCAGGTATGTTCAGCTAGTGAGCTAAGAACTACACATGTACTTTAAGCCTCACATACCTGGCAACAACTCCTGCACTTCAAGTTCCAGATTATGCATCTCAGACAGCTTTTTTTTATACACAATTGCTGAATAACTACCGCACGAACTTGTCCGCTATAGCTTGAACAAAGTTTTATAATTAGACATCATTTTAAGTATTCAAGTAAAGCTGATAGAAATAATTAAAAGGCATAATCAAAAGGCAATGAGTATGTAAAGACTTCTTCTTTACTATGACCCACCTTTTTATTTATAAATTGAACAAGCCTCTTTAATTTGCTTGCTTTCCCCTAAATACTTGCCCTGCAAAGCCAATCTGAAAGTTGGAAATTTCAGCAGTTTTATGGTGTAATCCATCAAAAAAAAGCCTGATAGGAAAGTTGTCACTCATGTTTTCAGTATAAGGAAAACAAACACTGGTTCCCTCCAGTGTTATTTTCAAATGACACCCAGATGTGAAAGAGTCATCAGCAAGTTACCACTGGGCTCCTATAGTGAAAAGCTTACATAGTAACCACAATGGAACTTACTAATTCAACTGGGAAAATCAGACTGTGGCACTGGCTCCTGCAACCTCTCGCCTTAGAAATGGAAAGCAAACAAGAACTACTTACACTAGTCACTTGATTTGCTACCTCTAGCTTAACACTTAAGTCAGAAAACTTAAATAATCATATCAAAAGAGATCCTGATGCTTCAGATTATAATCAATGATTCTATCACTTAGACAATCATGATCAGAAGGACACTGGCTGACACTGATTAGTTTTCTTCTTAAATGTTATTGATCACAACCACCTTATGAGCTTCCTGTAACTGAAGAGTTTAGCTGACCTTTTCAGTCCTGATTAACATGGCTTACTCTCAGTCACCTGTTAACAAGTTCATGCCTTCTATACTGATGAAATTCAATTTCTGAATACTTGCATTAAATATATTAAGCCTGTGACTTCAGAGATAGTGGATCCAACATTAACAGTTTTGTTAGTGTTATAAATTAAATTCTGTTTAAGATACATATGAGGGCATTTGTTCTCATAATCCCTCCACCCCAAGCAAGCAGCAGAAACACATTAATCTGATTCTTTAAATACCAGAATTCCAGGATCACAGCAGGGTAGACATCAACTATGGCTAATCAAAATAAAATCAAACAACCTGCTCCCATACTGAACTAGTGCCTCAATATGAACATTGGTCCTTTTCAGTAACGCAGCTTGTAAAACACTAGAATTTTGGGGAAGTGGCATTCATTCACTGAACAATGGTATTCACTTCGTGAACTACAAGAAAGTTACCCACACAACCCAATTAAAACTACTGGTCTTGTACGCTCAAATTTGTACCCTAGGAAGATTTAGACTCTGTACTAAATAACAAGCCTTCTATCTCTTAACATTCCTACAATCATTCAATAACTAGATATATAAAGACAATATGGTTTGAATCATCAGCAAGTCCACAAAGTCTTTCCAACAGTTTATCCTACCAAGTTTTCCTCTCCACCTTAAAATTCTTCCAAGTTTACCTGTACCTATTTATCAAGCAGCCAAGTGAGCTCTAAATCAGAGTGAGAAAACAGGATTTTTATTTTTTTTTTTTTCCATCTTTGATGGAAAGACAATAGTTTGCACTGAGGGACAGTTGACAACAAATCAGAGGACAGTGAAGAATCAGAACCACTACTGCCTTTCCCAGTCTAAGGACCTGGGTGTTCTCTGAAAAAACTGCTGGTATAGAACAGCATAGTCATCCATTTTCTCTCAACACAAATATCAATAATGTTTCCTGATTTTGACCACTTGTAAATTATCAGAAGTGCTACAGGACACATTCAAGGAAAAACTCCTTCACAAGACGCTCATATAGCAGCTTGTGCTAGGAAAAGTATTGTTAAAAGCAAACTTTTCAGCTCAGCACTAAAATCACCATATACACAAAACTAGCCTGTAGTTTAATGCACCCATATGAAAACAAACTGACCAAAGCAGCAGCAGACTTAACTTCTCAGTTACTTGTAAGACACAGGGCCCTCTTAAACCAGGACTGATAGCAATCAGCTCCTGCTAATAATCAGGCGAGAAAAGCAACCAGTACTACCACCCCAGGTCAGAATAACTGGTAGACAGTGTATTCCTGTTTCAGGAAGGCAATGACGTAATAATTTGCCTCAGCACTGTTCCCTCCACTACTTTAGACTAAGGCTATATGAGCCACACAACAGAATCAATTCTAAAGGAAAAAGCCAAATTTAACTTGCAGGCATAAGAGGGGCAGTTTTCATCTCTCCCAGCACACAGATTTTCAATTTCTGCAGACAAGTATTCTCCACTGTTTCTAAAAAATATTCTGTTCAAAATCCTTAAAGCTAGGGCTGCCACTGAAGCTCCTAAGGAAGCCTCTGACACTCCTACATTTAAGTGTTCAGTGAAAAGTAGCAAAATATTTCCTCTACCAGTTTCCTCAACCGAAAATTTTGCCTTACCTATTTTGCACTTGCACTAGTTCAGCTACTCTTCTAATACAACCCTCTGGGCTTGGACACTTAAAACAGTCAAGAGTTTTATCAGAACCAGGAACAGAAAACAGCCCAGTGCCTCATCCAGCTTTTGAAAGTTTAAGCTGAGCATGTTCTGTAGTGACAAGTCACTAGAAAAAAAAAAATTAAATAAATAAAACCACACAACAATCTGAAACCAGAGATCTTAAGTGTTAGAAAACTCACCAAGCAGTGTCTAGGGAACAAAACAACCTGATCAAATCACAGAGCAACCAAGTAAAGCAAAGTCAGTACTGCAACAAAGGATTTAGGTCTCACCAATTCAGTCCCAGTAACAGCAGAGTACCAGTACAGACTGATGTGACTGTTTTGTACAGAGGGTCTTAAAATGCAAGTTTTATTTTCCTCATTACTTGACGAAATAGAAAAATCCTATTTTGCTTAAACCCAACCAGTGAAAAAATTCTATGAAATGTTATTATAAAGTTAACTATAACTGAGAAATGTGCACACACATATTAAGGCTACCTGCATTATTTAGAGTCAGCAATCTACAGGGACTGTGACAAATGAAGCCTAACATCATGGACTTAACCACTTCCAAAACATTTCCAGCTCAAGAGATTACAGCAGGCCTTGTATTACACTGCCTGCTTCAGAAAGATTTTTTGACTGGGAAGTAACACTGAAGATTACGAAGCAAAGCTCACTGTACTTATACTAGTCCTTAAACAACTCTTTCACCTTTCACGGACCTTTTCAGGTTGTATAAAAGGTCATACTTAGTACCTTTGTGCAGCGGATGAGTTGTAAAGATGACACCATACACATACTGTGAAACAATATAAATGTAACTTCAATGCTGCTTTTTTTTTCTTCTTAAGGCATATCAATACTGCAGAAGTACTGAAGTCTTCTAAGTAAATTTGTGGTTTTTAGGCAATGCATTTTCAGAAGCCAGATAGCTTGAAGACAAAAAAGCTACTACACCTAGTAAAGCAGCAGCAAATAGTTAAGCTAGCAGTATTAACTAAGACACACACACACAGATAAATTAGTAAACACAAAGAACCTACAATAGGAAGTTAAAGCAAGATGATGCAGCAAAAAGATCCAGTGAAATGTTAAGCAGCAGCTTGCTTTTTGATCAAGTACATAACATCCCTCATTTTCACTTAGAGTTCCAGGTCCTAAATACAACCCATTTTCACTGACTTGCTAAAAAAACCCAAACAAAATAATACCACCACCAAACCCCACAGAACTCCAACTTGCACAAAGTTAAAAATTATTCCTTTACAACAGTATTGCAAAAATAGTAATCACTATTAACATTTTTTGCTACCACAAGTAGTTAAATATTCAAGTAGGCATTATGTACACAAACATGCAAGTTAAAAGGAGTAAATGAAATGCTCCACTTTATTAAGAAACCAAAAATACAAAACTGAAGATTCCAAGGGTTCATGTACTCAACCACTACTGAAAAATGGTATTTTCAACTCAGTTTTGTTTACTAGTACTAATATTGACCAAGATTCATCTCTACAAGGTAGTGTTAAAAGTTGACATGTTCCACCATTTGTGCTGTAACAAGCTAGTTTCAAATTAAGAACTTGGTGCAGTTACAGTAAAGTCTAGATATTTATATAAATGTGGTTTTAGTTAATATGCTGTTGGTAGCCAAGAGCTTTTTAGCTCAAACTACAACTGTTTCCTAGTTAGTGAATTTTAAGATGCTTAGAAAGAGTTTAATAAGCTATAGCTCTACTAAATGATGTTTCATGCAAAGATACAGCTCTTAAATCACCCAGAAGACCCAGATGACATTTGTTTCTGGCTAACTAAAACGAGAGCTCTGTGAAAGCATATTGTAGAACATACTAGAAGTTAAAGATCCAAAAGACTGTATTCTAATGGTAGCATACA